>NDXB01011871.1:8472-42203 GCA_002631895.1 Agapornis roseicollis
TTTTTTTTTTTTTTTTTTTTTTCACATCCACTGGCCTGCTACTGCTTAAATAGAAGTGATAAAAAAAACAAACACCCAACCAAACAAAAACCCACAAATGTATAAAAAATATATTGCTGTATATTTTGAATCTAAGGAGTTAGAAGAGCCACAGAGACTCATAAATGAGATTAAGAATGTTTTACATCAAAAATAAGCTTCTTTGGATTCTAAGAAAATCTGAAATTCTGCTAGAAGAAGCAATAGTATCTAAAATATCAGGGATATAACTTCCCTCTGAAAAAGGGCTTCCTTCATTAAAAAAAAATTCTCTAAGTAATAAGACTGAAATTCCTTTGAGTCTAGGTAAGGATGGAGCATTAATTAGCTGCCAGAAAATGGTCTCTCAACACTGCAGTAAGAAATATGCCTCTAATTCTCATTATGTGACCCAAGAGAGGGGCATTAGGTCTGTAACCAGTGAAACTAAAATGTGAAAACTTTTTTTTTAATGATTGGACTACTCAGAGAGCAGGAGGTGGATAATCACCTCTTACTATCAAAGTATTCTCTTCTCCGGATTAGCAGTGGTTTCATACAGCCCTATCTCCTCACCTAAAACTAACTGTACTCTGGTTAAGGCAGATCATTTTATTCAACATATGATTTCTGAAAAAGTAAAGATATTGTAAAAAATACAACAAATGGGCTAACACAGAAAAGTCAAAACTCAATGCACCAACTTTTTATTACCTCTTTAGGCGTTGTTACAGTTGTTCTGCAGTTCTACAGTTGTTTGAATTAGAGCTTTATTAGTCAAGGCGCATAATTTGCTCTCCATGTAACACCAAGTCCTTCAAAGACTCTCAGACTGGGACTCTTCTTCAAGTCTAATTCAAACAGTTTTAAAATAATTGATCCCCCAAGAACTGTATATACATTAATGTATTCTTTTTTTGCCAGAATCATCTTTCAATAGTTAAGAAACGTGATTTTTATTGTCCCATGTTGCACTTAGCCTTTTACTATGTGTCCTTTTGACAGGTGTCTGAAGATGTGTACAGTATTCCACTACCCTTTCTGTCCTGGTGCAGGCATGAACTGGTATTCATAGAATCATAGAATAGTTAGGGTTGAAAAAGACCTTAAGATCATCTAGTTCCAACCCCCCTGCCATAAGCAGGGGCACCCCACACTAAATTATGTCTCTCAAGGCTTCATCCAACCTGGCCTTAAACACCGCCAGGGATGGAGCATTCACAACCTCCCTGGGCAACCTATTCCAGTGCCTCACCATCCTAACAGGAAAGAATTTCTTCCTTATCTCCAATATAAATCTCTTCTGTTTAAGTTTAAACCTGTTAGCCCTTGTCCTGTCACTACAGTCCCTAATGAAGAGTCCCTCCCCACCATTCCCTATAGGCCCCCTTCAGATACTGGAAGTTCTGCTATGAGGTCTCCACACAGCCTTCTCTTCTCCAGGCTGAACAGTCCCAACTTCTTCAGCCTGTCCTCATGCAATTCAACTTTAGCACTCAGTTCCTTTGATTCAAAATACATTTTACAGTTTCTCTTCGAAGTGGCAGCCAAGAAAACATAGCAACAAATGTAAAAAAATTTTTTTGCTTTATAGTATATCTGTCCCTGTTACAGGCTGATTGTGATACGTGTTCTTTATTTTCTTTATGTTAGGTAAGACTGTGTACCTCATCTTAATTTCAACTACTTTTCCCTACATGTAATGATGTTACTGTTCATATTCTTAGGGCAGGATTACATTGTCTCATATCTTCTTATATTTTTAGGGATTTATCATGCAAAAGAAGCAACTGGACATCCTTTAATATGAGCATTACCAAATTTGACAGGATAAACAACAACATGCTCTCACATATCTAAGAGCAGACAGATAGCATATTGCACTGTGATTTGTCTGCATTTTGAAGACACTTTACTACATTTGTATTAGTTTGTGTCCAATGTTTAAAAAAATTGTAGTTGGATTACTCATTTGCCATAGCCTTAACGATACTAGTATTTTAACAGTAATTTTTCAAAGCTACTGTAATTCTGGGTACTTAACATTTGGAAGGAGCCCAAATTTAAAAGGGTAGATGTTCAGCACTTTCTGAAAATCAGTCCATTTTACATGTCAAATGAAATTATCCCTGCATTTCTTGTGGAGAATTTACTCTACCTCTTATATCAGCAAATGGACCTTGAGGAGAAGAGTGGAAGAGATGGTGGAACAGGGAACAGAGGAAAACAGCAAGAAACACAAGCAGAGAATATTAGACAAACCCCACAACGGGTTTACCCTTTGCTTCTACTCCAGAAATTTTTGCCCAGAAACTAGTAATGCATTCCATCTGTTCTGGAAACAACCTGCAACTACAGACAATGCAGTCTGACTGTCTGCATGACACCTTTTTTTCCTTTCAGAGGAAATTATCAGGCAGCTGCAACGACATTCCAGGATTAACCTTTAGCTAAAGAAATGTCCATGTCCAAAACTGAAGACATCATGATCTTGTTTTCAACACTGTGCTAAAACAAGACCATCTGAAGAAAACCCCACCAGACTGCTATTTAAATCACAGTTCAGGGACATAAGCTTCTGTTACTATGTCACCTCGGAGTACAACAGGAACACAGGAAATTCAAACAGCTAATTAAGCAGAGGTAACTCAGTACCTCCGTTACTCTGTACTTCTCAGTGAGAGAAGTGGCATTTTCTCCTCCCTTTCCCCAAGACTACAAACCATAAACTCACTAGAATGGGACCTCAACACTCTCCATGAAGCTGAATTTTTAGATCTCTTTAAAGCACAGACCTCTCCCCTGATTTTACCTTTGACTACTATGACATCAGCAGGAAGGTATTTTCTATAACTGCAATCAGATAGGTTAATGAGACTGAAGACTATGATGGCTAAAACTTCACAGGACTCTCAGCCCGCAGACAAGACACAGCTATCTTGCTCACTTTGGGGAGCTTGTATGTGGGGCAGCTGCATTTTAGGAAGGAGAGCTGCACAGGTACTTTGGGTGCTGCAGCACTGGGAGAGCCTGGGCTTGGAATGTGCTGTATGGACATGTCCTGCTGTAGCAAAAGGGGAAACACTGCAGACATCTTGGGTTTTAACTGCTGTTGTTACACCAAGAAAGACTTGAAACTTAAAGCTGCAGTATATCTAATTCTAACTGTTCAGGAAAGAGCTGGGCTTTTAAAAACAGCTGTTCTGCATTCTTGTTTTTGCCCTTATTATGACGTGTAAAAAATCAGGAAGCTTCCCATTTCCTGGTCCAAGCTTCATTCACCAAAAGAATGTTCAGGTTATATGATCATGACTGAAAAAGCTACAAAGGATTCCTCTGTAGATTCAGTCTCTTTTATATGAATACATTATGATAGGTATTAATTACAACATAACATACTTATTTCCACAGGAAGAGGTCTTATTCAATGTGCTGAATTCATGGCTGTTCATTATATCTTTTACTCTCATCATTTGGTCTGTGACTTCTTACATTATTTACTATAAACCATTCAAACCCAGTACTGAATACACTATTATTAATTTCCTTCTGAGCTTCTTATACAGTGCTCCTACAGTATTTTCTTTGGGATTTGCAAATACAGATGAATTTATCTTCACAAAACCCCTGTGAGGTGAGGAAGTGTGCTGATTTGCATGATAAGAAACATGACACAGAGAAAAAAAGGCATGAAGTAGTTTTCAGTACTCAATCTGAAAAACTTGGGGACTGATTCTTCAGAGTAAAACATATACCAAAGGCACTCTATCTGTTCATAAGAAAGTTTTCATTGACCTTAGATTCAATTACAAATGCCAACTGTTCCTTCAAATCAGAGGGCTTTTACTGCATAATGAGAAAGTTAGGATCATACACATAGGCCCATCCCCTCTTGGTCACAAAATGGGAGACATGATCTCTGTTTCAGAGGGTATGACCTAATGCAGTGGATGGAGCTGAGACTAGAGTCATGGTCCTCATATCTGTTTTATTTTATTCTGTGATGTTGTGATGGGATAAACTGGAGCCAGGCAACAACATCACCCCTTCCCTGCAGACAATAGTATTAAGCAGCAAAGCAATCGTAAAAAGTGAAACAAAATTGTAGTGGAAAGGCAACCTTCTTCAGATGTTTTTAGAATATTTTGTGTGCTCAATTTTATAAGAATGGTAATGTAGTATTTATTTCACAGTATGTCTTGTTCCACTAGACATAACAGCAGCCATTCCTAGCAATTTTATTGTTGTAACCTTTTTTCTTTCTCTAGACAGATTGCACTCTTCTGGTATTTCCCACTAGCCTTGTATAAGTTCTTAGATGCAGAATATGCTTTGCATCCTTCTAAAATAGTTGAATATGGAGCACAGTTTGGAACTGTGAATAATTCATAACAAGGAATTCCTGTTAGAGAATTCGTACCTAGTATCTTCAAAAGACACAGGAAATCATCTATGATCTCTTGATAGAAAAACTCCTCTAGAAATGATTGAGTTATTCTGACCATAACCTAAATGCACTGACTTTTTCCCTTAAGGAGCTAGGAAACACCACGCATTTTTTTTATACAGAGAAACAATCAATATTCTTCTCTCTCTTTCTGTGGGAGACCCTTTATTCATGATTCCAAGCCCAGCTAAATGATAGGTAGGCCAATGATTTATTTTTAATATGAAAATCTTCTTATCTATCGAATACTTTAGCCCCACAAATGTCAAGTCATTTATTCAATTGTTAAGGTGACTGCTCATTTTCCATATTTTCAATGGAATTATTTCCACTTCAGTGCTAAAATATACTAAGCTTGAAGTAAATCAATTCCCTCCTTGTGCTAAAAATTAGCATAGCACAAACTAATCAATGCTATCAAACACTAGTGCAAAAGCTGTGACAATAACCGTATCAGTGAGGAAGTAAATTGCTTATTATGCCAAACTGGGAAAAAAGCCTCATCAGTCACAAACCATCTGATTCACGGAAATACACACTGTGGGTCTATTGTTCTTAGAAGTGGGCAAGTTTGTTCTTCATGTTATTCGAAACACGTCTCCTGTAATAACATAGGAACCTGCAAGGTCTCTCTGCAGCAGAACCATGCACTAGTACAAATGCTTAGAAATATGTATTGAGCAAATATTATATGGGGAAAAGTAGGCTGCAGTGCCCATTCTCTGTGCACCAGCTCTCATTTGGTGGAACCCTTGCTATTGCTCAGATGAGCTGGGGACATGGTATTGCAGTTAGGGTTGAATTGAGAGAGCAGGACCTAGTGTTCACCTTTGTTTCCAACTTCCCGCATGGCTAAGTACAGCTGCTCTATACCTCTGCTCTTCCATCTGCAGACAGGGGTAAATACATCCCTGCTGACTAGTGTTGTTGAAAGGACAGTATGGCTAATATCTGTAAAGCATTTGAGTGCTTGAATGTAGGGATATAATAGAAAACCTGTATGTTAGTTCATTAAGGCTGAGCTGCTTCCACACCTGTCTAACAAGACTGTCAGCGAGGATGGCAATTACTGACAGTGACTGGACCAAGACCACCAACTCACTTCCTCTGGGCCCCCAAACAGCCATCTGATGATAATAATTTTGGGTCTTTACCAGGCAGGGACAGACATGAACGGATGAGCTAGAAGGGAGAGGTTCTATGTTCCATTACTAATACCCTGAGCCATTCAGTCCTACTATAAAAATTCACTTTTATTAAAAGGTTATTTCTGTCACTTGCTATAGTATCGCTATCATTCTTTGGGAGAGGAATGATGAAATATCATTTTAAATGTTATCAATGCAATATTTAAACAGGGTGGTTTTTTTTTTTTTACCCTCAGAGAAAGAGCTTTGAAAAGACATCTCCTCCAGCATGTGATAGTTCTTACTGGGGGCCAACCTTCTTTAATCTCACAGTTCCTTGCACATTGTAAGGAGAAGAAAAAGAACAAATCTGCAGTATTCTCTGCTAGGTTAAAGGTTGTACTTCTCATGGTCTAAAGGGACACTTCTTTATTTATCCTTAATAAATTGTCACTCACAAACAGAAGTTACTGAAGTATGTGGATATTGATTTCCAGTAATATAGTGACATTGACATAAAATGGATTCAATTTTAATAATAATATCTTATAGTTACAATAACACTTTTTGTCCCGAAATAAAACAAAATGCTTTTTGGGGATTGCCTCATTCCTGGCTGTTGTGAAAAGGCTGTATTATAGCTCAGTCTTTGTTTCCTTTGTCAAGACACCTCTTAGCCATTCATGCTCTAAGTGACTACCATTGCCCAGATGAAGTTGCAGACAAGAAATAAATGTAAATGTTACAGGTTTTAGAACTCCGGAGCTGATACCCATACACTTTAACCCACTCTTCACAACAAATAAAGCTTCCCTCCCTTTCTGCCTGTGGAAATGATGAACGTCAGCTAGCAAGACTTGGCTTTACACTCTTCTACACTTTCCCTAACAACATGCATGGATTTCCATTATGTTCTGATTCAGCAGAAAATTGTACCAGCAACACCATTTACGCAGCTAAGATTATCAGAGTAGTACAGGGGATTGAAACATATAGCTTGTATCAAAATTAATTAGATACTTCAAAAATTCAGCTGAAGTTCTTCATGAAAATGGACCTTCAAGTCACTGGCCTAAGCCAGTCCTCTGTAAGAGACAGTTATGGACTCTGGGGAAGAAGGAGGGGTGGAGTACAACAGTAGAATAGATTGCAGCAAGTCAGGAGTTCCCTGCAGGAGAAAGAACCTCACCTTGTGACAAGAATATTCTAAACCACTGCATCTTACAAACCCAGTATATTATGTAGTGTAATTATTCAATGTCTGCCTTTGTTGGATTTCACATGCTGTGGTGTGGCGACTGTTTACTGTTCTCCATTTATGCAGAACACATGGATATTGATTATTTTAAGGGATTCTACTAAAAGACACTATAACAACATAAAAATTAATAATGCTCTTTTTTAAAGACAAATTGTATAGCTAAAAAGTTCGTTGGACCAACTGTAGCCATTGGTGAGGAAAGCCCAGTTTTGCAAGTACAAATGTTGCTAAGTAGGAGAATAAAATCCTTGATATATGAATCTAATTTACTACAGTGCTCAAAGATACAGTTAAATCACTCTGGTAATGAATATGCTAATGTCTGTTTTTTTAGATGAACTTAAACTGATGACTTTGATTGTGAAAGAATAAAATTGTTCTCTTCAGGAAAAATGATGGTAGCTCTAAATCAAGGTCTGATACAAAAACATAATTTTACAGATCCTTCCAATATAAATGTCTTTAGATATGATGTGCAAAGAGTAGCAGTCCCCTTAAGGCTCACTCAATGCTCAGGCACTGGGAGTTTTGCAATTATCTTGGTTCAGAGTGCAGTAAGAACAGATACAGGGAAGGAAATGCTATCTGTTTGGGTATCATGAGTATGCATGCAAATGCATCTGCTGTTATTCACAGACTTTATCCATAGCAAAATCTCACTATTTTCTGTAATAATCTCAGCTTATCTGAGTACATACATCTAGGCAGTATGTCCATAAATAATTTTTTGCAGCACAAATTTCCTGTTCTATCAAAAAACAAATTAAAAAAAAGTCCCCAAAGCACCGTCTGCAGCAAAGTGAGCTTTTTCCAGCAGGATCTGAAAGAAAAATCTGTTTGTTGAATTTTTTTTAGTGCACATGCCTAGGTGACAATGTCATCGGGACCTTGAGTACCCCTGTAGGTTTTAGTTAATCTAGCAATCTAGTTAATCTAGTTAATCTTCCTCTGGGACTTTGACCAAGGATATGCCCAAGGGGGCAGAGAACTCCACTAAAACTCAGACCTGGGCTCTTGGATCTTACTTGGGCTATGTCATAGCTACATCCAGCTCTGACTCCTGCTGTACTGACTTACTGGCTGCTCTTATTCCATGGACCTCAGACCTGTGCTGTGGTCCTGGCCCCTGGGTGGACCTCAGGTTTTTCTTATCCAGCCCTGTCTCCAGCTGCTCCTGGCAGGATCCCAGAGCTGACACAAAGCCTCATCCCGTCAAAAATTCCTGAACAGCTCAGCTGTGCTTGAAGATGCTGGGACAGTGCCTGCTGTCAAGAATGCTGCCTGCACTGGGGGCATCCTCTTCTCTGGCTTGTCTTCGGGACAAAGAGCAGCTCTGGCAAATACTGAAATTCTGTAACTTTCTAGCATTTTTTACATCACAGGAATTGATGGGATTGTAAAGTCAAAAAAATAAACTCACATTAGAGACTGCTGAGTCATGTGAAAATCCACTAACTGAGTAAACAGTCCTAAAGTATTAGAAAATCCTCACATGGGAAAGGTTTACCCATATAAGTAAAGACACATGAGAACAAGCAACAGCTCATCTGTGGTCTGTTGTGCACTGTGCACATCTGCAGTCCAGGAGGACAGGCAAAATTTAACTATTTGGCTTTTTGTAGGTCATCAGAACAATTAACAGCAAAAGGGAGAATGGCAGTTTCAGAGAGAAAAAGAGTGAAGTAGTAGGGTGGATACCACTCTTCATTCCATCTTTCTTCTGTGCACATGCAGAAGTTACCTGCTTATGGTGTTATCACAGACCCTAAACTCACTCCCCAGTGGAGAGAATGTTAACAATTTGTGCTACAGATAAAAGTACAATATAGGTGAGTATGACAGAAAGAGTTACTGAGTGAACATGCAGCTAATCAATGCGTGTGAACAGATCTGCCATACTTATTCATAAATGTGTAAATGCTGTAAGTAATGAACACACAAAATATGAACACACTCATTCGTCTACTTATGAAGAATCAATTATTTCCTTATCATTTTCTCTATTCCAACACATACTGAGGGGATCGTTTTGTCTTACTTCACTGAAAATACAATAAATCTTCAATACATCACCAAAAGTAACAAATTACTACAAATCTTACAGTATTCTTTAATTTTTTTTATCTAAAAATACATTTGCAACTAAACCTTCAAAGCAATTAATCTCTTCCTTCTTAGTTCAAGTCCATTTAATTTTATAAATTCATTACTCCTTGCACATAAAATTACTTCCCTTGATGTTTTAAAATACACTTTTACTGATTTCACTGCATTCATACAAATATTGCCATGGAACTAGGATACTAAACCCAAAGCTGCTCCCTGTTAAACATGAGCTAAATTTCTAATTTAATTTATTAGCAGTAGGATAGAAGTACTTTCAAAGCTTCAAGTAGTATTAGACTTGATCTCCTCTACTTTGCCATGTGCTTGAAGACCTTTTGCCCCTCAAATCTATCTATAAATCTAACCACAAATATATGTAAGCCAGAAACATTCAGTAAAACTATATAAAATATGGAGCTTACTCTGACCAATTCATGAAGATTTTGAAAGATGATTTTGAAAGTTCTTCAGAAAAAGGAAAATTTGCAAGAATTTGGTACAATGAACTAATATTTCTTAATATTTCCACCATGGACTTCAGGCTAAACTGGAGCTAACCAGCCTACACTAAAACTTTGCAACCTGGTCTTTAGTGCAGATGTTTCCTGAAATATGCAAGAGCAGTGCTGGTTAATTGACCAATATCTAGTGTAATCAGTAATCCTACAGCAATCACATAGCATCTTTTTAAGAACACAGTATGAATAATGTCATGTAATATCTAGCAAATTATGCATGCCTACTGAGTTCAATTCTAGATCTTGTGCCATGTTTTTTTAAATTGCGTCACTGAGAGACCACATGCACAATACTTTTGGCAAACCATATCCTCAATTCTAGTATAGGAAAAGGGAAGAAGAAAATTATGAACAATTCTTGTGGTAATGGTGAAATTAGTCCAAGAAAGTCACTCATGAGCACAAGACAAGCATAAACTTTTTATGAAATGTCTCAACAAACCCTAAGTTAGCTAGATTGATGCAAAGGAAATCTAGCTTTAAACACATTTAATCTTTCCCTTTGTGAGAGTGCAGAATAAATAAAATCTGCTATTCTCTCAATTATTCTCTCACTTCTTTCTTTTTTCTTTTCTGTATATGAACATAAACATATACAAAGATACATTTTCCATCATACTATTGCTATGATTATAAACTGCCACTGCCCATTTGTACAACACGTTGTACAAAGCAGCATGAACCACTAATGGGCCTTTTTTATTCTATAATATAAATAAATACACCAACTATGTGTTTTGTCCAAAAATATGAAGAAACAGTACTGAAATAAAATCCTTCGCAAGTAATTTTCAACCACAAAATCTCATCAGTAAGTATATTTTCAATAAACTGCACTGGAATTTTTTCTGTACACCTGCAAGTTGCTATTTGCCCTGATGAATCTCAGTTTCTTCCCTTACAATCTGCCTGTCAGAAAATCCAGACATACAGAACAAGTAATTCTGAAGGAAATAGAGATTTGGGAAGCAGATCCTACCTCCCTTCAATCAGTTGTCACTCTCTCCTCAGGCTGAGATTGTCATTGTCACTATAGACAACATGGTTTGACAGTAGCTGCATTTGTGCATGTTGGTCTTTATCTACTCTGGTTAAAGCCTGGGTCTTCAGTCTCTGTTTATTTTGATTTGATATGCTTGAGAGAGAAATTACAAGTAAAATTTGGCTTCACCAGTATTTAGAGTGCCAGCAGAAGAACCCAGGCTCTGCTGAAGATTGATATCCTTCATATCAAGTTGATAGGTCACTGGTGAATGGCCTCAAGAAGAGCTTAGCTTTTGCATCATTCTGCTTGACCTTGCTAAGTTTCATGTTAATGAGCAGATGTTAAAGGTTTCTGTGTGTGCACAATAGGTGCATGCTATAATTTCAAGCAGATTATTTTACACACTTCATAGGCCATTCAATTTTGTTTATTTTTATTTTTTTTTAATTCCCTAACTTGCTGAGAGAACGTGGCAAACTCCATTTTCCTGTCAAGTTTAAGGAACAGAACTTCTTTACTTGCTCGACCTGTTCATTTCCATTCAGTAATGCTGCTGTCAACTGTCATCCACAGTGTCTGAGCTCACACTAGCTTCAGCCACTTGCATTACTAGTGCTAGAAACCACAGACTCAGCAATAAGGAAGTCATCAGCATACTTGAGATTACAACATCTCCTTCTGCCAATGTTAATACCACTATGGCAACCATCAACAGCAATACACATTATTATTTCACTATAAATATTGAACAGATGTGACAGCCTTGTCAAACTCCCTTCCTGGTGTCCAACCACTTCGTTATACTTTTTGCTGCTTTGACTGCTCTTCTCTGGCCATGAAAAGAGATGGCACAAGTTGACCATCAGTGCAGGAAATCACTTTTACGACATCCAGTACTGGTATGTATTTCTGAATAACTTACTAAACTAACACTCTGAAATACAGTTGCTAAAATATAACTACAATAAATTACCACCTTCAGTTTTTCAACAGTGGCTTTATTATTAAAATAAATGCAGATTATACAGATTTTTACCAGTTTCACAAAGATCAGGAAGTAGCCCAGCTTCTATAGACCTCCAATTATAGCCAATAACTTGCCAGCTTGCTTTGGCCACTTTTTCCCTAAGATGACAATCTTTCTTGAAATATTTAAATAAAAAAAAGAAAAAAAAGAAATTTTGGCATAGTTCTTGTTTAACACTTTATGTAGATTCACCTCATTAAAATGTCCACTTAATTCTAAACAGCCTAAGAACATTCCTGCAGTTTAGTCAGAAGAAACTAGTTTCACAGAGACTGAGGAATCAAGTGTTATTTGTTGTTCTTTTAAAGAAGGTTTTGCAGTATCGCAGCTGGGGAAGATGGGTGGGGAACCATAAATTAGAAGAGGTAGTTAACTTATCTCAAGACTAGGTCAGTAGGAGAATGTGAAATAGGCAGGAACAACCTAATCCAATTTTCCATCCATTTTCCTGCTCAACCACATACCATTCAAAAAAAACACCAAAAGGTTATTCAACATCTAATTTTGTAGGCATTAGCCTTTAAATCAGAGCAAAGCAACTCAAAGAACCTGGGGAACAACCTGCCAAGTTCTGCTTCACCTCCACAGTCACAGGTTTTCTCTCTGAAGGCTTCAGAAGAAGCAGCACAACGGCTATGTAGTAGCAAGTCTTTATTCTGTAAAACTTATTCAGTATGTGTTGTAAAAGGGACTCTGACCATGTTCTAGGTGTGACTATCCTGAGGAAACCAGTGTTTTGGCTAGCAGTTCTGATTTATTTTTTTTCTTCCTTAGTTGACACCTCTGGCAGACTGAATTGTCACCTTGTGATAAAGAGAGTGCAAAGGTAGGCAGATTTGGTGAAGCCTGATCCTTCACAGGTAGAACACATTGCTGAAGCTACTATAGGTGTTTTCTGTGGAAGAAGAGGTAGGCATACGGTATACTGTCTCCATTAGTAGACCAATAATGTTGTGGTGTGCTGATGAAATCTAGCTGTCAGAATTTCTTTTTTTTAATCAATAAAAGTGAAGAGGAAAGGCACTAACAATAGTTGGAAGCAGATTTAATTCTTGTTGATGATATTCTCTTTAATGAGGGTGACATCCGACTCTTAGAAGAAAATTCTGGAGATACTAGCTGGCAATCATAAGATTTAGCTCCATTCTGAAAAGGATTCAATATTCATGTCTCGTCTCCTCCATCCATAAAAACAATGATAAAGCCTTTGGGTTGATGTTAAAAGTTTTCTTTGGTTTGTTGTTAGTATTGCTATTAGTATGTATTATGCATGTATTTGACACATGAGTTCAGTTTCTGCTGAATCACAAAGAATCACAGAATCACCAGGTTGGAAGGGACCTCTAAGATCATCAAGAAAGCTCCAAGGAATCATTTGCTGGAAGTAGCAAAGATGTGTTAATGGTTCCAACCCTGATGAGTCATCACAGGGCGATGTTCAATACAAAAGACAAAACCAAAGCATAAGAGTACAACAGTGTTTGAACAGCCATATTCTATCATCAGCTGCGTGCTGCTGGAAAGGAAATCAGATTGTTTAGTTATTTTTAAAGCATAGCCAGTGTTTTATTGCCCTTGCTCTATTGCCTTGCTTTTTTTTTCCTTAAACGATTCCTAAATACTTCACAGAACTCATAAACTATACATTGCTTAACCCTTTAAATACATTCAGGGCAGAAAAAGCCAATGAAGAAATAAAGAAAAAGGAAAAAAAGCCAAAAAACCAAACCAAACCAAAACAAAAAAAAACCACAAAAAACAAAACCAACCAACCAACCAAACAAAAAACCAAAACCAAAACAAAACAAAAACAAAAAACCCCAATAATTTATCCTAAAATAAAAACGATGCATAGACATTTATTTTTGGGGGAATTAAAAGAAAATCTCATTACAGCTCCAGACATGATAAAGAAAGGGCTTTGAACATATGTGAGAATCTCAATTCTAAAAGTGCTACTTCAGTTGTAGGTTTACATAACTAAGGACGAAAAAGGTCCTATCAGGTTAATTTCTGCATTTGGACAGTTCTTCGGCATATTGCAACACAGGAGAGCAAGGGACTTCCAACTCTTCCAAGATCTTCCTTCTTTTCCACAGGAGAGCAATAATAATAGCCATCACTATGCTGCATGCTAGCTTCTCTTCAGGTCAAGGTCCTACAGTGCTTCACAAAGGCAAATTAATCACACCTCAGAAACATATCTGAGCAGCAAGTATTTTGGACTTATTTCAGTGCAGCCCTGATTTTAGTGTTTTGCAATCCCACTTGCTGTATTCTTATGGGATCAGGTGTGACCAGGGACAGCATATCCAGCAAAACGCTTGTCCTGATTAGCTTTAAGGAAAAGTAGTTTCTCTGAACCTAGTGGGACCCTCACGTCCTCAGAAATTATATAACAGGTGTTTTCAGTGTCATGTTCATTGAGGGTCCCTTAATGGGTTGGACAATAGGCTGGGGTCCACACAAAGAAATTCATTTACCATGTAACACTTTCAGAAAATGTCAGATGAAGAAAGTTCCCTTTAGGGTTTAGGTGGCATTAGGCTGCACTCTGGAAGACCTTGGTATAGCATAAACTAAACCACTTACATTCATATAGGATAATTAAGCACTGCAACAGAAAAAAAAAGGTTCATCTAAACACATATTTCAAGGTAATTCAGACTTCGGTGGATTGAACTTACTAAAGATGAAGATTTTGTGAATCTCTAAGGCTAATAGTTTTGGCTCACAAAACCAGTTTGGAGTCTTTCAGACTTTCCATTCCTGATGCTTAATACTATTTCCCTCATCTACAATATCTTACTCTTCATACAGGATGAAGTCAGTGCTATTTATCAAGCTTAAGGAATAAAGCCGCTGTTGCATTTGAATGAAATCAAAACTCTCGGTTGTTTGCAGAAGGGGCCAAGACCTTACCTAAAAGAAGTGATCCCTTTTGAATCTCAAGGTAGTGCTCATTAGGAGGAGTTATACAGGGTATATAGTAGCTTCAGGTTTTCACTACAGATTATATCTCTACCCCTTTTTCGCTTTCCCTCTGAATTCTGGTTTTTCCTCATTCCTTCTTTGTCCTTTTCCCCTCTCTTTCTTTTCCATCCTTCCTTCTCTTGTCTCTGCCCTCTTTTCTTTAGGTTTCTTCCACTTTCCCTCCTATTCCTTCTACAGCATTCCCAATGCAGAATGTAAACCCATAAAATTAAACTTTCAAGCTCTTGGAATCTGAATGGCTTTCAATAGAGGTAATCCCTTTTGCAGACATGGTATAAAATGGTGGCACCAGGACCACAGCAGGCTGTTCAGGAGATTATAAAACTTATATGTGGTTTCTGCTATCTTTTAATTTTTGTTCTCTATAATAAAAAATAAGACAAACTTCCCTAATTTTCACATCAGTGTTGCAGCTCAGAACTCCATTAATGCACCCCTCTCCCCGCTGCTGTTCTGTGCCCTAGTTTGCAGTCAGTTCATTCTGCACTGATGTATATTTCATTGCCCAAGGCTTAATTTTGATTTATTGTCCATCCATAAATTAGAAAAATATGCTCTGGAATTCCATCCCGCTGAAAAGCTGTGCCTGATGTCAGGGGACTGGGTGATATTTAAGATGTCAGAAATACATATTGGATTAGTGTGCTTTGTTTCCCCACAACAGCAGGTGTTTAATCATAGCTGATGGCTGAAGTTAAATGCATTAGGACAGGATCAGCCAAGAAGATGGAGTTTTTCTAAACCATACAAACTCCAGATAAATAACTCAAAACTAATTGTGTGTCCACATCTTAGATACATTTTTATTTACTATAATACATTAAACAATGAAAATAGCCTCTGGCACTTAACTCTTCATTTAAGATCTGTACAGATCTTTGATGCTAATGAGTGAAAGTCTTTTGCATGTTATTATACTGTCCCTTCCTGGCCCTTCAATGCCTTAAAATACTTCCTAAAAGGAAGATAAACTAGGAAAGAAATAAAAAGGAGTAAAGGAGCTACAGAGATGGTACATAATTTTTTGGGGTTGGGGGTTCTTCCCATAGAAAATCTAAGATAGGAATGTAAAAAATATCACTTACTATACACAGGACCCTAAATAACAGGCTACATTATGCACCCAAGGGTTCCCCCAAATTTTATTTTTCTACTGTGATTTTTGTTTGTTGCTGTTAAGCTTGCTGCTCTGTTTATGTTAATGAGAAGTCTCTGTGTATAGAAAAATGATCAGACCTGGTCTTGAGCAATTTAGCTGGAGGCCGAAGAGAAGACGCTTAGGAGAGCAAACATTTTCAAGGTCAGCCGGTGAACTGTAACAAGCCAGTGAGATTCATGGCGAGAATTGTATATTTTGACACAACAGCGATTTGATTAAAAGAGAAAGTAATGGGTTTAAACAGTCGCTATGAGGATGTAGCCAGACTTTGTTAGCTTTTCGCAAATTACTTAACAGAGCAGTGATGGAACTGGAAATAGGGCTGTTTTGTGTAAGGTAAAGAAAAGAGGGTTACATTTGAAACAGGAATAATAAAGGATGTTAATGTTTGGTGTTAAATGCATTTCATTTCATTCACCTTGTAATGATTTTTAGGAAGTTCAGAATGTTATAAATGTTACAGACAGCTATGATAAAGTTGATGGGTTTAAAGTTTTCTGATATTCAAGACACAGTTGCTGTTACTGCATGTATAAAACCTCAGCCCTCTATGAATATATAATACTCTGCACATATAAGATCCTCATCACAGAGATATCAAATCACTGCAAAGATACAAAATCCCAAATCACTGGGAGATACTTTATATGCTGCACAAAGAAACTGAGGCAAAGAGGGTTTAGCTTGTGCAAATGAATGAGTCCAAGGAAAACGTATGATATGGGGCCCCATTTCCCGGTTACACATGATATTAAAGTGTGAGCTTCCTTTTACCTTTGCTGTATTCTGTATTCTAGCTAAAGAGAGAATGCTAACCTAAAAAATGATGACATTATGCATCTCTTGCATTTGAAAATGCTTCCAAAATTCTACACTTACCTCATGGAAAAGTGAGCTCTAGTTTGCATGTGTCTCAGAAGAGACCTTCTTCTGCAGATAGATTCCACCCTACCTCAAAGTAGAGACTTCCCAGAGTTTGACCTTCATGCAGAACAGTAAGATTTTATGTGTAAACAGCTTTATGAGAATTTCATCAGAGTGGATGTTTTGAAATTAGAGCTGCAATGAATATCCACTGGCGACTCATGCTACAGCAAAAAATTATCCCTTCCCTTTTCCTATTATGTCTAGATGTACTGTTGTTGACTGCTTCTTTCCAACCCTAACTATTCTATGTTTCTATGATTCTTTGCACAACCACAGGTTATATGACTGCTTCGGGGCAGTTCTGTTGAAAAACAGCTCATTTGCTTTAAAAAAAACCAATCAGTAAACAGAAAAAATCCTGATGATGAAAGACTACTGCCTTACAACAGCAGAGTAAGTAGTACGCACTGAAATCTTCTCAGACGTAAAGGCTGGAAAAGAAAGTAAAAAAAAGCAGGGTGTCAGAAATAACTGAATGTGACCATAAACACCCAAATCATCGTCTCTGTGGCTGTAGGTTCTATATCATAAATAATTTGTTTTTAAAGAATGTTATGGTTTTTTTTTGATTGGTATTGCGTCAGCTGCTAGTATTCAGGCTATGTTATCAAGCTGTGAGGTGAAGCTTCATAGTTGGATTAAGTCCATCTCAGGCCACTCTGCCATCAAAAAGGGGCTGTCCTGCCTCATTGAGAGTCTTGTGCCAGTGCTATTTGCAGTGGGACCACACGGGGAATGAAACCATTCTCTAATCTGGTTGCCATTCTGTGTTCTTGATGGTAAATTGTGTCATAGTTGATCCAATTCACCAGATGACATGATCACTACTGATTACCATCAAGAAGTGGTGGGAACATGTGTCTGGGGCTTAGAAAGGGGACAAGATTGAAAAGCAGCAGGCTGACCACTGACCAGCTTCTCTAAAATTACCTTTGAGTTTGGTTCTGACACTCCAGCATGGCTACATGATTAGATCTCCTTTGTCTTAATGCACAAGAAGATGAGAGAAGCCTGCGGAAGATACAGGCTTGGATAGGAATCATCAAATAATATAGCTTTGGTTTGCTCTAAAACTGTCTGTTTAGAATTAATGTGATGTTGTATCTGCCCTCAACCGGCAGGATTTGCTAATAAATCGTCTCTGCTCTAAGGCTGAATGAGGGTGAACTCATACTCTTTGAAAGGACCCTGTGGAGAAAGAAGATGGTTTTTATTTTGAGGAAAATATAAACATTAAATTCCCAATTGTGTAAAATTTATTCAGCCTGAAATCCCACTGAGTTGCACCCAATAAGTAAGAGCTTTAGGATATAGCCCAAATTAAGATTTTCTGGGAGTATTAGAGAATGTAATTCACAAATTAATGCAAAAATAATTTTCAGTCTAAGAAATGGTAATGCTGATTGGAGACTGGAAGGCTGAGGGGAAATTATGTTTAAAAATACATAAATATTAAATCACAGCTTATCTCTAGTGGAAAAAAGAATCCAATATGGCTATCAACCTCTCTTAGATAAATACTTAGTATAACTGGAAAAATATTAGCAACATTAAAACTGAATACCAATCAGGAGAGTCCAAGGAAGATTCCAAGGTATTCCTCTATCTACAGCAAACTACCTCTAGCTTCACTTGATCTTCAGATTTAATCTTTTGCAGTTTAATACCAGCTGAAAGAGCTTCCAGCTAGTTAGTCATTTAACTTTTACAACCCAGAATATTCTACCCATCAGCATATGCAGTGGATTCCTTCAATCGTCACCAGTCTTGAAAAATATTTTCCAGGGTAAGATTTTGGGTTGATCAGGATATTTACCAGGAGTCACAATTCCTGGTTTCTCAGCTTTTCTATGGACTCCTTGAGTGACCTTGAATAAGTCACCACACTTTCATTTCCATGTCTGAACTAAAGGTATCTTACTTATTATTTATTCCTCAGGGTCCATTGTGTCTTACTCAATATTTTTCAAGACATTTTGAGATCCACAGATAATTAGAGACCCTATGACAATAAAACATATGTGTTGTACACAGCTTATTGGCTGTTTTCTTCCCTCTCAAGTGTCTTGTAACTCCAGTAGGCCTGATGAATATCTGTGCATGACTTTAGTACATATTAAAAGAAAATAACTTACTAAAAAAACCCCAAAACCAAACAGGAGTCTCAAACATTTCTAATATTAGATTAACCAATACATCCTATGAAGGAAAATAGGATTTCTGATGAGATCTGACCTCTAACTCCATCTATAGAGTTACAATTACAAAAGAAAAGTGAGTTATCATTTGGAAAAGAAAGCACAGGATGTTTGATTGTGCTGGAAGTCTAATACGAAACTTAAAGTTGATTGAGCAGATTCTTGAGAATATTGTCAATTAGATACTCCCAAATAGTAGTATTGCGCAACATTTCTTTGGGAGGAATACACAGGGAGGGTCCCACACGGTCTGTGTGGCCAGACACTGGGTGCTTCAGTGAGGTCTGTAATTAAATGATAAATGATATTGTGGTCTGCTATGTTTCCACTTGCTCTAGTAATAAATCACTGGGACATTGAAATGTCCTAGGGTTTTCTTCCACCAGGCCTGCTTCTACTTTCAAGTATGTGGTAGGACTCCGAACTAGGAATTTTCTCATCTGCATCAGATACTTTACATTTCATATGCAAGAAAGAAGGGCAAAGTTCCATTCACAAGCTTACCCAAGCACTATTTATCCTGTAGAATAGTGGTTACACACTTTGCGCTATAGGGTCAGTATGGGAGGCCTTGAACAATTCACCGGGAAAACAAGACAAATATTTCTAACTAGTCATATATTATGTCATGTCATAGTGCCACACTTAATTAGAACTGAAAACATTTATTAGAGAAACAAACCATTATCAGAGTTTCTGTTTTCTGGGGTCCTACCCATCTAGAGACTGCAACAATAACCTTTACTTCCAAAATAGAAAAGAATCTGGATTCCAGCTAAGTGGAGATGGTAAAAGTCAAACTTTTATTCCAGCCTTAAATAAACCCATGCTCTTCATCAGCAGCTGGACAATTTCTCTATTTGGAATAACTGAATTTAATAACAATAACAATGATGATAATAAAGTCATACCTGTTATTCCATCCTGAAGACAAAGAAATGACTGCAGATAATGAAAAGTAAGACTCATATTTTTTCTGTTGGTTTGAAAATTATAATGATAATGAGCTGTTTAAATTATCAGAAGAAGCTCATCGCTTTCTCAATATGCTTCTAGTCACATTTGCAAGCTTCTAAATGTTTAGTAAGAATTGGTCTTTCAAATTTCGTAGTAGCAGAATGGCTTTAAAGTTTATTTTAAGCTGTTCCTGCTGATAGAGACATGGCAGCACTAAGGTGATGCAGTTTGCAAATATGCATGTCATCCATTTCAAAATGCAAGTGCCTAAAATGTATTCCTCTCACAAAAGTCAATTAGGATAATCAGATGTCAATGGTAAATTGATATATTCATTTTAAAATACCAAGCAGACCCCAAATTTAAATGTTTATAATTTAATTCATTATTTAATGCTCTAATTGCATATCTGCAAGTACGGTCATTTTGCTAGTCCCATAGTTTTTAAAGTAAGGCCTTTGTTCTGCAAAAATTCTGCTGTCAATAGGGGTAGACTACAGCTATCTCTGCAGTGGTTTGTTGTCCATTTTCAAATTAAACATACAGCAGGATGCATTTGGCTTGATGGATGCAAATCTTTCAAGATTTGAAATGAAATCGGATTAAATTTGACTACTTTGAGGATTTTGTCACGAGCCCAAAACTCAGACGAAAATTATGAATGTCACAAACATTAAACTTGAGACAAAAATGTGGTTTTGAATAGAAAACTCACACCATTAAGTTCTGATCATAGACAAACTTAAATTTCTGAGGCTGAAAGCCAATTTTGCCAGTCTAAAATTTGGGGTTATAGTTGAATTTTATTTTGACATTGTTATTATTTTCTAGAATAGAGCTTCAAACCATCTAAGGAAATGGAAATCCTTGAAAACAGAAATGGATGGTAAATTAGAAATTTAATGTTTCATGCACCTCTGATTTTACCTGACAGAGCATACCAATTTCAGAAGAGCATGCATAGTTATTCAACTAAAAATTACATAGGAAACACTGTTTATTGCCCTTCCCTGTGTCTCTTACCACAGCTGGAGCTCATGAGACCCCTAATTATTTCTTCTATGTATTACACAAAACCATCCTTCATTTCTAAGCTTTGTGAGGGAGCAGTATGTTTTCTTTCAGGGTTAGGGCATTCTGTAGTAATTTGGGAATAGAGTACTGCAGATTAGTCTACAGAGTGAGAGTGGCACCTACAGCTCTTCCTTTTTCTTGGAGATATAATTAATCAAAACCAGAACTGCTATATTGCACAGATATAAACATACAGCCTCCACATCTACTTCATTGTATTACACTCATCTGTTTGTGCTAAATATATGGAGCTCATCAAAGGACCATGACTTGCTTCTGTCCTTATACTTACTTTTTAATTTCTACAATTCCAGTTCAAGTGTATGTTTTCAAGAACCTCAAATACCAATGAGGACAAGGGAGGTGGTCTTAGGCATGGAATGGCTTCCAAACAAAGAGATTTCAGCTTGGAAAAGCGACAGCTGAGGAGGAGATGGTGAAGACAGGTAAAATCAAGAGTTGATGATGAATACAAAATGACAACTAGGGTCAAGCAACTGGAAGATCAGGCAGTAGGTATAAAACAATACCTTTTCACACAGCATGAACATATCCTGCAAAAAGCTGTTGGAAAAGCTCCAAGTATACATATATTTAAAGATGGAGTAGACATGACAGGTAGAGCTACCAAAGATGAATAAATACATGGCTCCATCATAGCTCAAAGTCCCTTAATGGCTGATTGCCAATGAGAAGAGGGATCACAATACTTGACTTTATTCTTTCCATAAGCAGGTACATCTGGCTACTGGTGGAGAGTTAACTACACCAGACAGATCTTTCATAGAATTCTTCTCATGTATTTTACCACTTTTTGAACAAAACTATTGTGAGAGCTTTGAACAAGCTATTGCAAATGACACTAAGTCCTACAGAGCTTGTTTTGTAGAACTATGATCTGATACTCTTCATGAGACTACAGAGGCAGATAGGAGCTGAGATATCTCATCTGAGTGTGCTCTGCTCTTGCTCTTCAGGCAAACATGCTACAGACGGTAGATCTGATGCTGCATCTTACACACAAAGTTAATGAAGAGGGAAGGTAAAATAAGTCTGACCTGCATGCCAGGACTTGTTTTAGGGTTCTTCTCCCGGTAGCCCTTATGGATCTGCATTAAATCTCATTTGCAGCCCTGTCCTCATCCCACCAGTTTCATGAGGACCTCAATTCCGAGGTCATATATACCTGCTCTGCTCAGCTGATGATGTCATAGGAAAGGTAAGGATTTCCATGGCATGAAAGTCTGGCTCTTGGTGTGTTTCACTGTCAACTTGCATTCTTGCATTATGCCTCTTCACACGGAAGAAACAAAGTGTTGGTCAGAAGGATATCTGCAGAAATCTGATTAGAAAATAAAGGGTCCTGAAAGTTATCCTACCTGAGGGAAACCCTTGTTTCAATGTGCAGTCCTTCTGGAAAAAAAATTATACCACTGCTTAATGCTCTCCTCCTTTTATAGTTGTTAATTTTCACCCTTAGAGCTGGGTACATCCAGAAGGGGAGGATGAGCTTGATTCAGTAGTGTCCTCTCCCTAGCTGACCCCGTGCCCCTCTCTGGTAGTACCAGGAAGGATGAAGGGAAGGGAACATGGACATGGTCCCTGCTAGTCATGGGCATTGTAACAGGGCACAGGGTCACAGATCCCATAGCTCAGTGTTGTTGCTTTCTCCTTATTTATGTTTTTTATCATTACTCAGTTCAGCCACACAAGGCAAATTGTGTTTAATAAATTAGCCTAATGGATTCAGCAAGTGGTTTGTGAGCAGGGTGCTTCCTCCAGTTAAGGAAAACATTTATATTCCCTCTACCTTTGCTTTTCATGATGATGAGGGTAAGCAGAGGGCAGGGTATATTTGCAGGCGTAGCAAGCCCTGCTGCTAGCCCCAGGGCCAGGGGAACCATAGAGGCCAGCCCCAGAGGATGTGTGGGGAGCCCGTGGCATTGGTGTCCTTTGTCTTCCTGCAAGAGGCTGGGCAGCTCAAGGCTGCTGTACCTACCACAGCTTCCTTGGCTGGCAATTCCCTCCCCTTCCCCGCATTGCACATTAAACTCTTCCAAAGGGGCCTCTTTAACAGCTCCCCATGAAATAATAATTCATTATGTCACTAGGAGGGAAGAAAGGGAGTGTAAGTGTCTTGATGGGATTAGCGGAAACCCCTGCAGAGATGATTTAGGAGCCGTGATAATTCATTTAATAGGGGCCTGGGGTAAATTGCTAGACAGGGAAATGTAACTGAACCAGCTTAGAAAGGGCGCATTACAGGTCTGTATATGATAACTGGCTTCATTAGCAATATTTAAGAGATTTCATTTAAGAATGAGTCATAAAATGCAGAACTATTTCATCCACCTGGTTTGGTGGCCTTTAGCTTTACTCTGTCTGAATATTAAATTGGAAATGGCACTACAGCAACACAGTTTGGAAACTGTTCTTTTGGCTGTTATTTGTATGGTTGGTTTAGCTTCTCGTTTGTTAACCTTTTAAAATGAGTATCATTGAAGCGGCTAACGGTACATTCTGAACTTAGAGAGATGAGGAAGACTGCAATGGCTGAGAACAGACTGCTGCAAAACTTAGCAAAAACTCCAGATTCCCACTGCTGCATACACATAGATCCAGAAAGTGTCAGCAAATGGCAAATTATTTCTGCAAAGCTCAATAAGCTAGCCCATTTTCCACTGAATACATCTGATTATGCAACAGCTTGTATGGGTGGAACAAGAAGCAAGCATACAGAAATAGTCAGCTGGACTTTGGGAAGCCTCCCATTCTGTACCGCGGAGCTGAAGTTTGTTTCTGATGCTATTATTAGCAAATGCTAGGTTTGGTTTTGGAACAGAAAAGATGAAGATGACAGTTTTCCTCCACCTGGCAATATTCAACAATCAGTAGTCCTGGAAAAAAAATCTGCTTTATTTAAAACATGGTCTGAATGATATTTTTAATCATGGCCCAAATAAGTGACTAAGATTCCTACCCAGCATATATGGGTAAATATTTAAATTTATAAAATGAGGTTGCAAACATAAAGAAACAAGTTTTGTACAGCCTTGCAACTTCATTTACTCCTCTGAGGCTGTGAGACATAAACAATGGCAGAACTTGGCATGGCACTTGTGTGGTTTGGATATATGTGTGTAGTGTGTTTATTATGCATGAAAAAGAATTATTCGGGATAAAAGCTATTATAAAGCATTCTATTCATCCTTAAAACTGTGCTTTTCTGCTTGTCAAGTAGTATTTCAGTAGTATTTGTCACCAGTATGTGTGAGTTTCAAACTTTGGCTTTTAAAAAACATTATTTAGAAAATTATTTTAATCCTTTGTCTCCTTGGATGCATTTTAGGAGAAAAGATGCACTTCCAGATTTGGGCTAATGCTTTAACAAATACCAGAAAGTAGTCATAAGCCATAAGCTTTTTCAATGTCCCCTTCTTATTTATCACTGCTTCATTTTTCTGTAACTGAAAACAAAGGAAATGTACTCATAAGGAAATGCCGTCAAATAAATTATTAATGCAATTCTGTCATAAATATGTGTGTTGTTTATTCTTCTCTTAAAATATCAAAATGAGACAGTTATATTTTAATATCACTGTATAGGATTAGAGTATAATTTGCTGGTCATATTTTATATTGGTTGTTGCCATCTGAATTGCTCTGTAATTTATCTGCAAAATACTATCATAGAAAAACATGTAACTGAATTCTTTTCAACCTTCACATGAAGTGCGTATGCATTAGTAAACTCTTCTAATTGAAAAGGACAAGTAATTATACATAAAATGATGCTATTATACATATAAGTTTGTACAAATAAAGGATGAACCAGATTTTGTTTTGATTATTGAAATTTGGCAAAATCTCCTGTTCTTTCTGTGTACCATGGAAAGCCCAGTAATATTACCATTCTTTTTTTGGTCCAACTTTGAAATCCCATGACAAGGAGGTTGCACTTGATATAATATTGTAAACCATTTTGAAATATTGCAAGCAGTATCTTTATCAAAGGTACCTAAAGATCTTAATAACCACTACAATTAATTGTAGGAATAAGACAAGTGTTTTAATAAATCTTCACTAATACTTCATACAAATATAAAAGAATGACTAGCTTTCTCTCCATCTCTTTCCCTAGTGACCACTGCCCGTCATGACTTTGAATGATTCCCTCTAATGGAAGACAGCCAATACTGTCCATTACTCCAGATGGTCAGCTTGACTGCAAAGTTCTGCAAATGCTTCTCAGCATTCATTCTTTTGCTTTCCATGATAATCCAGTCCAAGATCAGCCATCTAATAGCTGGCAGACAAAATCTGTGCTATCTTGCCAATTAGTTACAAAATTCATTTTGGTATTCATGGTAGAATGTGCACAGTGGTTTCCTGTTCAGCTTCCTGTTCTTACAAGAAAGTCTAAACAGACCAACAACTCTGTAAGAGCCAGTAAGTAATACATTAATCACTTGCTGCCGCACAGCTAAGAGGTGACAGGAAAAATATAAGCAGACTTTGTGGGTACATACTGAACTGGGCTGTACCTGCATGATAATCCTGCTTGTTATCACAGTTTGCACTAAATACAAACAGGATTTAGTCTAGTATCTCCTGTGTAGCAGGCATTGCTTTTTCATATACCATAGATATTTGACATGCTCTGTCCTGATTTCTGTAAAAGCAATTCAAATCATGAAAATATTTCATGCTCTAATCAGCAGAAAGTAGATAAGTACTGGCCTGTGCATGCAATTTACCAAAGTTCAACTAATTTTTCAGTTAGTAGATAATGGCTGAGTATTATAAAGTAATGCTCATCACTTCACAGGAGCAGCATTTGCTTATTGCTGTTCTCTGTTAATACAAAGAGGCATTAGCAGACACTTGTAAATTTTCCTATGTACAGCTTACATAAAAGCTAATGACAACAACAACAGATGACAACAACCTCCCATTTAAAAGCACTGCACCTAGAATAAATATTGTAGGTGTCCTTGGGGACAGATATTTCAAGCGATTAGATATCTTTCTGGTATGCCTTCTAGTTTCTTGTCATCTGCAAAATCATGCTATGAAAAGTGGGCTTACTCACTGCTTACATGATTATCTGTAATGGGAAACTTACAATGCTGCATTCCTGGCCTGCAAATTGAAATGATTCGATTAATTTTGCAAACACAGAATATCTCTAGTAGAAACAGACTGGTGGTTTTGACACTGAATTACATGGAATTGCTCCAGGTTTTTACCCTTGCACAGGAATACAAATTGGGCTGATAATTGTGCACTTTATTGTAATAATACTCATTGTTTAATTGATATTTTTTATTTCAGGCAATCAGATATTTCAAAATATTCAGGGAATATTCAGCTACAAGGCACCAGTAACTGATTTTTCTTAATGAAATTGTTTTCAAGAGAAAACTGACTATATGTTTGACCTCCTGACTTTTTCAGAAATGATTATCCCTATAGCACTATCAGTACTTTCCATAAAATCAAGTTTAACTTGTGTTTGAAACACACATTACAAATAGATGTATAGATGGACGAGATATTGAGAAAAGGAATAGTACAGATTAAGAATATTAAGATTTATATTAATCTATAAGCCTATTAAAGTACAGTAAAACCTGTCCTTCAGACCACCTTTTTAAAGATATCACCTCCCTGATGGGACCACTAAATTTCGGGCCAAATTATTTTCCCATAAAGAACAATGAAAAGAAAATGATTATATTAAGACTACTTCTACTATGGTTTCTTTTCATTGTTCCGCCAAAAATGATTCCAAACAGTAAAATAACATTGATTTTGACCTTGTTAATGAACCTGAAGAACTTCAAGGCATACTTGACCATAGATTTTTCTTTAAACAGAAAAAACTGACATGTAGCCATCATAATTTCATCAACCTTGGCAGAAGATATGTAATTTCAGTGGTATTCTGGACAGGCAGCTTGTCTTGATACTGTTAATGTTTTACAGGGACAGAAGCACAGGCTTTTTCTTCATAGCAACACTCTTAAGTGATTCTGTAAATGTATAACATTGATTAAGTCTTCTGAGAGTTAGGAATATTTTAAAAGGCAGTGTTGCACTGATTTATATATTATTATGGGGTTAATCTAATTTTTCCAAGATGCACACCTTCCCTATGGTAGGAACTTTCCAGAGGTGCCTTGCTGGGACTTCCTCACTCTCTTTAGGAGGGCTACACCTAGTCAATGTGAAACATAGATGATCACAGTTTCTCTCCTTTTATGAAGGGACCCAGAGACTACAAGTCCCAGAGGGCAATGTCCACCTTGATTTGAGCAGCCTTGCCTAGGCTGAGACGTCCAAGCAAGACCTCTGTCTGGGTTAGGAGAGTTCCAGATAGTTGCACAAAACATGTTGACTCACAGCACGTTATCACAGCTAGCCACTGCCTTTTCTAGTTTTACCTTGCTGTATCTGTGTATACACAAAACCTGATGTGTTTCCCACTCATTTTTGATACATATTTTTGTATGTGCTCATATCAGCCAGTCTCTTTACATCCATATATTGTTACTTTATGTAGCATCCTAACCACTGCTACTACTGGAAAGCTTATATTTTGACCTTTACAGATATTATACTAAAAGCTCGTTTTGTTCTAGATGTATTTTTCAAAGGCAGTGAAAAAACAGTTAAAAAGCAAACAAGCAACCTCTTCCAAACTCAGAATACACTAAACCAGCCATTTCTCTTCTGCATATGAACTCTGTTTTCCTGGAACTAAAATAAGCATTTCTAAAGCTAAAAAGCAAACCCAAGTTCAGATCATTAGGACTGTTGTGCTAGTAGTTAGAACACTGGATGTTTTCATTACCATTTGAAGTCCCTGTCTGGCTGTAAATGTACCCAGGGATTTGGTAATGTTCGTAGATAAAAACAGACACTGGAGACCTTACATGTATTTAGAGAAGAGCTAGAGATTGCCCTTGTCAGAATTTTTCTGGCCTCTCAGTAGTGGGACATGGTCTTCCCAGGTAGCTACTGCTCTCCTGTCCAGAAGAGAACACAGAGGTGAATTGTTTGAGATATCACATGGAATAGTTCAAGATGAAAATCATCTGTTTCTATGGAACAACCCATTCAATGAATTGGGGATTCTCAGATGATGATACCCCTTTTAGTCAAAACTACCCCACTGTGGTTGGCAATACCTAAGTTCAGGGTGATTTCTGAACCTTGATTTATTTTTACTTGTTAACTTCAGATTCAGTGCAATTATTATTCCACTAAATGAGGCATAGTCTGCTAAGCTGCCATTTACCTTTAATCCAGTGCTTTTATTGGACTTGTTGTGCCCTATTGTGAATGCTAATAGTACTGGTAGTAACTTTGCATTTGTGTTGGTGGTCAAAGGGCAAGAATGCTTCAAGTTGGTGCTCTCATCAGACACTTCATACAACAAAATCACAGTCCAGAGATGCAGTTGCAGGAGTGTCTGTGCCTATCTCATGGTTTGCTGGTTCCCAAAGAGGCAGATCGTGATTCTTCTCCCTGCTAGTCCTTTCTTCTCTCCCTCTGCTTCTCTCTCTCTCTCTTGGCCACATGGTCCCTCCACCTGACCTGCACCATCTTCTTTGTTCATCAGAACCTCCCTCCTTTTCTTTCAGCTCATTCACCCAGCAGAAAATCACAGCTTTTAAACCACATTAGTTTTCTGCCAGGTTGGCAAGCTGAATCAGGTCTCAGAGGAGCCCAGGGACTGCTAGTGTGCATAGCTAGTGGCAGAAGTTCTTGGATGGGAGCTGGGGGAGAGGGGAAAGAGAAACAGAGTGGGACCAAGACCTCCCCTTGCTGGTGGCCATGAACTGGTTGTTTGGTTGATTCATCCCATCGTGTTGAAGCAGCACAAGACATCAGGGCAATTTACAGGATGGAGTAATTAAACTGATAGATTTCTCACATTTCTTTAATGGATGTTGAACCTCACTGGTAAATTCTGCTTCGTTAACCCACACTATTAACCCTTCTAACTGCAGCAGCATTGCTTTTGTGAGTAAAGAAAATGATTGCAAATTACAGTTATCAGACTACTGGTCAAAAACCAGAAAAACAAAGATTAATAAAAAAGATGATTCATTGAAATGAAACTCTTCCGTGCTGAGGCATTGATTTATGCCACAGCACTTTGTTGTGTACAAATGCACAACAGGGCCAAGCCTGTGCCTCTGCTTCAGCTCACCTTTCTATAATGGGAGTTTTGGCAGAGCAATTTGGCAGCCCTACGGTACTTCAGATGCTGTTTTTTTCATGTGCTTTTTACACACCAGTCTCCCTTTTTTGTTAAAATTATATTTTCTTGAAACCTTTCATAATTTAAACCAACCCCCAACTCATATTAATCCAAACACATATTTAAATGTGATGTTTAAAATGTTTGCCTAGGCATGTTAACACCCCTCATACATTTGGGCTAAAAAGCAAACCATTATTTTAATTTTGTTTCATTACTAGTATTTGATGTGTGACAAAAATTCACGACTAGTTAATGAGCAAATGTTTCTGTGGCTCAACTATGTCTGTTACAGAGCAATCAGTGTCTCAACAAGGGTTTGCTAAAACCAGGGTTTTATTGTCTTTTCTTCCTCCACAGTTCGGTGAACTAAATGCAATTTATTGTCTTCTCACTTTTTCTCATTCCTCCCCAAACTTCCCAGTGTTTTCCTTGCTGTGTCTGTACTGGGAGTCATGAGCATCTCTTTATTATCATCCACATAGCATGATAGATGCACTTGGATGATTTATAAAAAAACAAAATGAAAAGTCTTTGCCCAGAGGAGCCTACAGTCTACTGCCTGAATGCTGCAATTTCTATCACGTGGGTGGGATTGCTGTGTCCATGTGTTATCAACTTGAAAATTGTGGTTGAAAGCTTTAATTCTGCAGTCAGCTCTGCTAGTGAGCAATAGATTCAGGCCCCAGTCCTGCAGTCGGCTGTGCTGGCTGGGAGCCCGACGCCTTTGCGGAGCCTGGCAGCGGGCTTCACCAGCAGACAGGATGACGCAGTGAGGTCCTTCACTACTGGATTTAGCTTGTTACCACTGCAAAGCAACCTACAGTATTATTATTTCTTTATTCCTTCCACACGAAGGGCTCTAATTTTTCACATCTAATGTCCTACTCAGGATCGCGGGGAGACGTGGGCATTTTCTTTCGAGCAATGCTATTTAAACTCCTTGGTGCAAAACATTCTGACTGGCATGTTTTGCTGCTAACTGTGCAGCCCTTGTTCAGGCAGAATTCCTGTTCTCTACAGTGGGCATTTTGCCCAAGTAAGGAAACAGGCCCCATTTTACAACTGTCTGTATAAAAGAGGGTCTTCCAGCTAGAAGCTGTTTTCATAGCTATTGGCTATGAGCGTACATACGTGGATCTATATGGCTAAAGGATATTAACTGTCAGATTTTATGTAACTGAAATGTAAAATATCAACATTACATACAGTTAAGAAAAAATATTCCTTGATTTATGAGTCTTTGCTGATATATTGAACAGTATGGCAATTTTGTTATATATATCTGTAGCAATTATATATTACAGGGTTGTATAGCTTTTTGAAACAGCAAAATGTAAAATGCATATTTAAGGCTTTTGGTCATCTATTGGGAGTGATGTTAATTTTGATTTGTGAATTATTTTCTGCATGAAATCACAATCTTTACAATAACAATATATAGATTATGAACTTCTCAGAAAGCCTAATGCCTGTGGGTGATATTTTGGTTGTTTAAGTACTGTCATTCTGGCAGAGCATTAATTTAGATTTTCATGCTCTAGTCAGCACCTTGGATGTCCTTAGAGTTTCACACTTGGATTAAAAATACATTGAATTCATCAGGCATATTGTTAGTAAAATGAACTTGGGACTTCCATGTTGCAAACTCAGTTTTATGATTTTCTGACTCTAGATGACCTAAGAGAAAACCAGAAATATTTGCAATTTTGCAGTACAAACCTTTTCTCCCTAGCCTTGTGTAGCTTTGAACCTCTGAAATAAATCGGGAGTAAATGGCTATTGGACTGGTTTTAATATTGAAAATTGATCCCATTCCTTCTCCAAATATGTCAATAGCAAGACCACCTCTTCCTGGAAATCGTTAAGCACAGTAGATCAGATATGCAGCTGTTTCAATCCTAGGGATGGATATCTGAAACATTTCTAAATTAATCTATAGAAAGTTCAAAGCTCACATACTCAAGTACTGTCACACACCAAAAAAATACTAGCTACAAGGCAGGAAAGATCAAGATGCAGGAAAAATAAGCAGAATTTTCACCATATTACATTATATTGTGGTACAAAGGAAATAAATCATATGTATATGAAAATCATAAGCTTTAAGCTTTGGAGGGAGTTGTGCAATTGACAATCAAATGGAGCTTAAAGGAAATTACGAGGTTTTACACTAAAGTCCTGAAATAAAGAAAGTAATATTTTACAGCAAAAAATTGCAAATGTCAAGATTAAATCATAAGACTTTGCACCATTGAGCTACTAGCTAGCTCTATAGATTCTTCAGTTCTTAACATAGGGAAAGACCAACTTTCATGGTCAATAAAACTTAAGAACTTTAGAAATACATTGAGAGACATAAATCACATATTTGTGACTTTTCCTCCTTTAAAAGCTAATTATATAAAAAAAAAAAAAGAAGAAAGGTTGAACATGTGAACTCCTTGCCTGCTAACGTATTCTTGCCCTTTTTTTCTTAAGGCTCATTTCTAATTGCTTTTGTTTGTTCCAAGAAAACGATGTTAATTTCTCATCTTAAAAGAGAGTGGCTGCTGTAAATGCACAGCACAGAGGTTTTACCACTGAAAAATTTATCAGCAGTAGTGAGAACTTGAGTAGAAATACCCCAGAGCAAGCAAGCCAAACCAGATTCAGAAGTGAAAAAAAAACAGAGCTCAAATGCCCAAACTGCTTTCTCTGGTCCAAAGCTGGACAGGTGGTGACCCAGATTGAATCAGTTGTTGTGGGAATGATTTGATTCACAAACAGGGTTATAAAATTTTATATGGAGATGCCAGTGAAAGTCACAAGATCATAGAGCAAAAGACCTTATTCACATAAATAACCTGAATGGCTATGAAGCATAGAGGAAATAAATTGAGCAATAGTGTCCACACTTAGTTTACAGACATATGGTATGTAGCTTCACATGATATACATGCTAACAATGGGCATATTTGTGAACCTCATATGATAATGGGAATACACACCTCCTTTAATAATTCAAAGTATGAAATAGTTGATTGTTCTGAGGCAAATGAATTCACACATATGGATTATGTATTTTACTACATATGGAAGGGTTTCTGAGCTCAGACGCTTGCTCTTCTTTCCTCATGCAGTATCAGCTGGTCTAATAAAATATATTACTTTTTGTTACAAGCCTGGCCTCTTTTATTACAGACACAGTCACACACACACTGAGCATCTTCATAAAGAATTTATTTTCAGGAGTCTGGGGGCATTCAAAGAGGGATGTAGATTTCTGGATGGGGAGCCTCTGCTGGTACCTGGCAGTGCAACACACATTGCACATACAGTTCACACCTGGCACGAAACCAAATCTTTTTTCTTTTTTTCTGTTTTTATGGCTATCTCCACACCTGTACTGTATGTAAATACATACAACAGCAAAGTATTTCCAACCCTGTCTACTTGGCTGATGCATTGATCTCAGTGGGTTCTGAGATATAAACTTCAATTTGGCCCCCAGTCACTTAGTGGACACTGCCACCAGCAGCTCTGACACCGGGTTATTTGTTGTTGCTGTTTGCTGTCCCTGTTTGCACATTAATCCAGTGACAATTAGGTGTCAGCGAGCGTTGTTTCTGCTTGCTGATAGCCTTGGGCTCTGTGCTTGAAGCCCTAATCAGGAGTGTAAACTCTGCTATATTTCAATTTGGAGAAGCGCTCTTCCGCTAAGAGGCCCCTGGCACTGCGATAAATAAAACGCCTATTTACTCTATTGCCACACTTAGACATCTAATGCACTTACTACCAGCCCCCTAATCATGGCCCACAGTTAAATCCACCTATAAATCACTCCATTCTCATCCTGCAGATTAGTGAGGCCATTTTCCCCAAACCCCACAATGAGCACTGTTTCCTTTTCTTGTTAGTCAAAAGCGAGATGATTTTTATTAGGTTAAAGACGAGCTCACAGATGGTAAATCGTGTGGAGGGAAATGAGATGGAGAGTTCTGTGGCCCAGTGGGGGTGGCAGGTGGGATGAGGGGGCAGAAGCCCTGATAGGCGCCCCTGGCAGCACATCATCCCGTGGCACTGTAACCGGTGACGTCTCTGCATGTTGCACAAAATGGAAGAGGCCCACAGGTGTGATGAATGCGCCTTGCCTCAGCTGCCAGCAGCATGGGGAGACTGGAAAAGAGGGTGTGTGGGATCTTCCCATTTTGTACACACTGCTGAGTGGGTTTGTCTGCAGAGGCCCTCTGGATATGCACAAATGGGGCTGGCACAGAGCGAGGTATGGATAAATACCCAGATACCATCCATACAGTCCCATCAGGAAAATCCTTCTTGATCCTTGCAGCACTGCTGCACATGGTGGGAGCAAACACACATTGATCAAGGAGTATTTCATACAAGTGTACTGCAGACTGAATCTCCTTAGAACCAGTACCCTCTTTCAAACCTTACTTACACAATTTTGGATAAGCAGCACTTGCTACTACACAGTTGTTCTAGCAGAGCTGGGCACACAATGTAACTGCAAGGAGTAATGCAATACATTTTGTGGTTTTATTCTCAGTGGCTGGTAAAGGAGAGATTCTGCCTTTTTTTTTTCTTTTTTCTTTCTTTCTTTTTTTTTTTTTTTTTTTTTTTTTTTTTTTTTTTTTTTTCTTCTTTTTTTTTGTTTTTTT
>NDXB01011871.1:42253-72101 GCA_002631895.1 Agapornis roseicollis
TTTTTTTTTTTTTTTTCTTTTAAGTAAGTTCATTTGTCTCAGCCATTCACTGGATAATTTCTATGAACAATTCCCAGTCTTGTTCAGGTGAAGCTTCTTGCAAGTATCTGATATTTTAAATTCTACCTGGCTTAATTAGTTGTATAGGTCACAGAATTGTCTGCATATCCTTGATTGAAGGAGCGCAGTGCTGAGATACCAGATTTCCTGTGCAATAACTATATTAAATTCAAAAATCATTATCCATAAATATTCTGCAACATTTGCTTAAAATTTTGTCTCCTGCTAGCAGATCCCTGGATTAGGAGAAAAAAGTGAGCACAAAAGAGAAGCAAAGCACAGCCTGATCGAAAGCCTGCAAGTGATTAAAAAAAATCATTGGGGTATCTTTTTACAGCATTGGTCTGTTACCCTTGATATGTGGCAGAATTGTGTCCCCTTTCTTAGCAGGGAAGGTTCATGTTACATAGGTGAAAGCTAGCCAGAAGGATGTCAGAGAATTATATCACCCATGGAACTTGATTTACATCATATGTGAACATGCATGCATATGGAACATTGAAGGGAAAGCGGCAGCTGTCATATTGGTGTCATGGGAGGCCCACACAACCATGGCCCCTGCAAACTGACTCTCTGCCACTGGGTCTCCGCTGCATCCTGACATGCACAGGGGTAAGCTGCAGCCCCTTTTCTCAGCCTCCTTGTCCCACTCCTTACTTTTCAGGATCTAAATGGGATGGATTGCAGTGAAGAGCTCCCCTTAATCTCTCTGTAGCCATTTCCATATGACAACTGCTTTGGATCCCCACAGCCCGATAAAAAGGCCAGAAGCCCTGGTTCTGCTGGGGGGGGTATCCCTGGGGAAACATATGTAAACAAAGCCCAGCTCTGTAGCCTTTTGCACCTCACTCTCTTTTCCTATTCTTGCCTGGATCTCAGGTGGAATTAAAGGGATTAAAGCTGAGCGCAAATGAGGCGAGTGTGTAAAATGACTCCTTTCTGAACCAAACGGCATGTTCCGTGCTGAGGAAATGAGATGCCCATTTAAATCTCATCCATCCACCGCCTGTGGCCACCACCATGTACCTGCCTACTTAGCCCAAGGGTTAATTAATTGAGGCTTCAATGCACTATTGCAAGAGCATTATTGCATTTGATACTCTACATCTGTGATTTAAAACTCTTTCAGTCCCTTGTCAGCAAGGGAGGGTTTTAACTAGGAAATTAGCATTCAGATAAGGGTACGCTCTATTTGCTTCTGAAAGGAAGGAAATATTAAGGATGCTGGTGCACAAACCAAGCTGTAATATCCTGTCCCGTTCTAGAAAGGGCTCTTGGGCCCTGCTTCCCAAGGGGACACTCTGTACAAGGGGAACAGGACATAGAAAAAAGAATTACAATATTCAGAAGAAATGTCATACAGTAGAAAGCAGACACCCAAATATGCTTTATTTTTCAGAAACTTGCTTTTATTTCATGATAATTATAGGCTTCCTGTCCTGACACCTGCTCATTTTAAACACCTGATCACCCAGCCAGGTTATTTCCATACTGTATTTCAGGCTTCTTATGGAGTTCAAATATGAATATTACTCCCCATCTACTTATGAAGATGTTAATAATCAGTTTTATTTTCTCTAGATAAGCAGAAAAATAATAATTTCTTGCATTCACATAATGTCCTTGCATTACATTCAATGGCATGTGTGTGTAATCCCCAGTCGCTGAAATGAAACACACATTTTCCAGCAATAAAACACAATAGTTTGGGATATGAAGTGACAAAGGAAGTATCCAACTGAAACAGGAGGAAGAATTAAAGGTAGAAAGAATGTAATTTCTCCAACCTCGAGGCTGGCTACCAAACCTCAAGACTGTAAGAACAGTGGAAGCTATGTACAAACCATGGCTGATTCACATAGCGGGTCACCTTGCTGCAATTTGTCCTTGTAAGGGACTGTGCAGTTCATGTGAAGCTTCAGTCCTGTCTGCTTCATAAAGGGCCACTTGCATGAGAAGAGAAAGTCAGAATTGAGCCCAATGGGTTTTATCTAGAACCACACCAAAATTGCAGCATGGTCTTGCTCTGCCTCTCCAGCCCAGAGCTAAAAATGTAGGATCAAGTTTGGCCAAGAGGGAAGCCTGCAGTGAAATGGCAGCCACAATCACATACTCCAGGGTATAGTTTATAAGGCATTGTGCTTGGACAGATGAAGTTACTCACATGGCTCGGCACAACATCCCATCAAATAACTGCTACTACCACTTTCTGGTGTTGCAACCATTGGCCTGTTTTGAAGAGTGCATTCCCTCTCTATGCCACACTATTAGGTTGGAAACACAGGGTTACAACTTTGCTGTCCTCCTCAACCCTCTTTGGGGTACCAGTGCAGCCATACACAGTCTGGTCCATCTGTACTGGTCATCACTGTAGCAGGGTCACCCTGGGATGAAGTGCAGTGACGGTGTGTCCAAGCACAGCAATAGTTGCACGGCCGCCTAAAACAGGAAGTACAGATTAACTTGTCCAGTTGAAACTACAGAGGGAATTTAGGAAGACAGAATGCAATCAGCCAGGACACTGAGGTTAACACAGTTAATCTTGTGGAAAGTGCAATGGGACCTTTAATAACTGCAACTGGTCAAGGCCTCAGTTTTATGTCTCATCCCAAAGATGGCACTTCCCGCTGTTGTGGCTGGAGGAGTGGAACAGTGCCACCTACAGCAGCACCTGGGCTCACCTGGAAGGTGTCATCAGCATCCTGGATTGTCTGAAAAATCAGAAGGAGATTTTTTTTCCCCCTGGTTTTCATTTGTAGATGGCTTATTCTTCCTTAGGACCCTTCCTGTCTATTAGTCTTGATGTTTGACCTTGGCAAGCAGAGTTGTTATTCTGGGGGATGGCCAAGCACTGTCTCTGAGGGCTAATCCATTATCACACCACAAGTGGGAATGGGGCAAGCAGTGCTCTTTTTGACCAAGTCATGTCACTTTTGTTTGAGCTTCTTGACAGACAGCTTCAGTACTTTGCAGGGCTAATTGTCATTGGCTTAAGAAGCTTGTTAGATGTTTGCACGAAGGGTTTTATTCTTTTAATTATTAATCTTTGAAGTGCAGGGCTTAGTAAAGCACTCTGAACTCCATTGCAGTATTTAACAATGCACTGAAATTGCTATATGCAATCCAGGTTTATGAACAATGACCCAGGACTTTATTTAACAGGAGGCAATCTATCCACTGTAAATCAAATATCTCTAAGCCAGCTTCAGAACAGTGGTGGGCATAAATCAATGTGTTGTCAAGTAGGCCATCTTAAAGACATATGTCTGTTCTGTATCTTTCTTTGGTCCGTGGTGCTTTCATATTGTTTTATTACAAAGAGCACTTCATAAGCCTAACTCCCTTAATCGCTGTGCTCCTGGAATAGCTTTTTGAAGTAGGACTACCTTATGAACTCTGTAAAGATGTGCATATTTTCTGATACCCATTGGTCATTAGCAGCAGTGCAAAGGATAGATACACAAAACCTTCAACGTGAGGAATACTGCAGAAGACTTAAAAGTGACAGGAACATTGTATATTCAGTTCCTCAGGTGCCAATAAGATTCCAACTCCTCTGTGTGTATCGCATATTTATCACAGAAGTTAAAAAGAAGACATCATGCTTGAGAAACAGAGTTGTGGTTTAAAAAATGAGGAACTAAGGCCTAGTCCCATAAGGGCTTAAATACGCTCTCAATTTCTACTGAAAAAGAGAAAAAATTGAGGAGCCTCAGTACGCTATATGATTGGGTCCTTAGATGGCATATAACTAACAGAGTAGAAACTGATAGATGTTATCAGAAGATCCACATCCTGGGGCTTTATCAAGCATGGTGCACAGTGGAAAGTGTCTAATACTCCAGAGATGAAATGGTTTCATGAGAGCCACACCCCCAAAGTTGCCTTTTTAGCAAGTGTAATAGGACTTTTTCAGTTTCATAAAGTATCTTGATAACTGGAAAGTGCCAGTTAATAGTACAATGTTCCAACTATGAATTTTACAAAGATTAATCTACCCCTTTAGGATACAAAGGAGCCAATCAAAGGCCGCTCAGTCTTCGATGTTTTACAGTCTCTGTGGGCACAAAGCTCAGCTGAAACTACCGTTCAACATTCTAAACTGTCATCTTCATCTTCTTCTAGCATAAAAATACATATTTTTCCCCGTAATAAAAATTTTTTATAATAGCAATAAAGTAACTCTAGAGAACATGGTTGTCTTGAGATAGCTTAACTGTGTGTGGTACCTCATAACACCCTGGGGACTCAGCCACCTCATAATAATCTCTTTCTTTACCATGCCTTGCTTTATTAAGGAGTGAAGCCAAAAGGTCAATGCAGGATAAAAATGTAAATCTCAAAGTTTTCATCTGGACCCTAACTCCATGTCATAAAACATATATAGTATTCTCCTCACAAAGCTTAGTACATTAACAGATAGAAAGTGGAATATGTTTTACATGCTCTAAATTTAGTGTTTTAGTGAGACAACAACAACAAAAAAAAGCTTTAGCTCATTTTGTATAAAGTTATGTCTTTCTCCTCCAAAGAATAATTACTAGGTTGTTGATTTATTCCTTATATAAGGAATCTTCTTTAGCCTTGTTCCTCTCTTTTATAAATACGATATATATGTTAAACTTGATAGTTTTGGATCATTATGTTTCTTCTATTTTTGCCTCTCTATACTGAATACCATGCGTGCTACTCTGGAGGGGCAGACAACATGGTATTACAGTCTCCTCATTGTTATTCCAGGTCTTCAATGAAAGCAAACATGATTTTAATTCCAAATCCTATTACTACATTGGAATATTGATGTCATAATGGGCAACATGTTTTGGCAGCTGTTTATCTTGTTGGTTCCTCAATCATTCACTGTGCTGCTTTCCAACTGCTGCCTGATGTTAAAAATACACCTGCGTTCAAACTACGTATTACTGACACGGTTGAATATACATTTAAACTCAAGTCTCAGCTCCTAACCTGTTTTTATCATAAGCGATGGTTGCAGAACGATAAATATTTATTTAGTTTTGAGTAACGAAGCATTCAGGTTTCATTCATGGCTTCAATAATCAGTCTAACAGTGTGATTCTGTTAGGGAACCAATTATGCATTTTCCCCCTTCTCTGATCCTAGGTACATAAGTGGACAAGACATATATTGTCTTGACTGACATTTGATCAGTTCATCTGGATTTAGATCAGATGGACAATATAAGAAATACAGTGATTTTTCTTCTCAGTAGAAATGAAGCTCTTAATCTCCCTTTCCCTTTAAAGTAGCAACAAAGCTATTCTAACAAAACTTATTTCCTCTCACAACACATGTACATGATTTTTTGGATGGTTTCACATATTCAATTGTGAAACATTTCTTATTTTTATTTTCCTATAGAATCATCAATATTGGTGCCAAACTTACACATCTGTACTAGGAACCAAAAGACTAGGCATTACACTGAAGTACATACAAATGAGGCTGTTTGCTGGGTTGGCTCTAAAATAAGAACGTATTTTCCCTTTTCATTCAGTTCCCTCTTAAGGACTGAACAGTTACCTTTACTGGTTTTATATGTTTTTCTGACAACCAAAGTTAAGTGAATATAACACGGTGTAACATGCTTATATGCTTGTTTCATCTATTATCCAGATATATCACTTATATAATGCTTCCGTAAAAAGTTGTGGTTGAAATGTTTGTGCACCACTTTTGTACAATCAGCCAAAGATAACAAAGAGACTAAAGGGACAGAGAACTGATTTTTATTTACTTATTATTAAATCTTTCTTTCCTGTTTGGCCTGCAATAGATACCTGCTGGACACCCCAAGGTTCTATAGAAGATTAGCCTTCTGCAGTTGTTAGTGTTGATTCCACTGTGAGAATTACTGTAAGGTCCATAAAGTTCAGAGCATCTTCCCACTATGTGAGGTGCTGCCAAGATACACAGAAGGATTTTATGGGTTATGAGGTGACCAGATGTGCTCAGGCAAGTGCAAATTTATTCCTCATTTAAAGTAGATTTAATATTTCCTAGCATTGTCAAATCCATCTTTTTGAGATGCAGTCTGTGTACTAAGCAATGAAGAATATTCTAGTGAGCATCAGAATGGGCAGTTCAGGAGCCTACTCTCTAAATGTTACCTGCCTTGTCATTACCAGTCTGAAAGTTTCTTCTATTCAAAATTTTTAAATCCTTCATGATCAAATTCCCATTTGTCTTCACTAGCAAAGCAGACTGCAATCACTTAAGCATCTTTAATGTACCTCAGCTCTGACCTGAAGGAGGCCACATTCTGTTAAGTCATGCCATCTCCATATCCATTCAGCCTCTTCTCTAAATTGTTACCCTGACTGTTTCTTACAGAATGGACAGCTGCTTTGCTGGAAACTAAAACACTGGTTCAAATGGTTTGGAAGAGGCCACCAAGCCTCTATCAGCTTTGAGGTTGGTAGCAACAGAGAAAGCTAGTAGTTCCCCGCCAGAAGGTTGGGAACTCCCCTGACTCTTTGAAGATCTCCATTTTACCCACAGCATTTCAGCCTTTGCTGTAGTTTTAATATTGAGATATTTTAAAACCGTAAATCATTTACCTTTTGTTATGCTGGTTTTCCATTCTGATGTGTTGACAAGTAGAGATATTCTTGTGATGCCAGGAAGAAGTTAAGAAAGTTATCAATAACTACAGCAAGAAGGTAGGAGACAACTGGAAGGAAGAATGCCTTCTGTTCCCCAAATAATGGAAGACAATAATGTGGCTGAAGGAATAAGCATCTAAAAATTTATCACAAAATCCCCCCCCCAAGCTACTTCAAACACACATGCATTTCCTGAAAGCACCTTTAAAAATGGTAAGAACACGTCCCCATTCCGTAAATAAACAAGGTATTTGCCCACAAAATCATTTTCTTCTCACTTTATAATCATGTCTTGTTTTAGAAAGACCATACCCAAACAATAAAATCGTAAAGTAAAGCAGAAACCCACACCACCACCAAGGTCCCTCCTCCAAGACCCTGCTTTCAGCTATTAAAAAAAAATACCTTTGTTATGCTTTCTAAGAAGATCAAAATGTAACAGAGAGCTTGAAATGTAACAAAGATTGTTCTGTTTGTGGTTTTGCCTACCTACAAATCTAGAGAAGACGTGAAGCATTAGGACCCATTAGTCTGGTACTAGCAGTGTTACGACAGCACTTCTAATGGCAGACTTCAATTTTTTGCTACTTGTTGAGGTGATAGCCCATCTGTGCCTCCAGTTTGCCATATTGTTCCTCAAGAAAAGCAAAGCAGAGCAAAACTTAAGCTCCAAATAATTCATAATGATTCAGTGACAAAAGAGACACCGGCACAGTTGTATTAGTTCCCTCCTTTTCAAACGATTCACCTTTGAAATCAAACCATTTATTATCTTCACAACTCAAAGTATAAACCCTATCAGATAGTAACTGTATGCTCACAGGTCATATTCCTAACTTCAGTCAACAGTGGCATGCTAGCATTGTTTCCCAGAAGATTATTACTATTAGCTGGGGTTAAGAAATTAGAATTCCAGTTGCATTTCATAAAAACTTGGAAATGGTGTCTCTTGGCTAACTAAAATCCTTTTTTTGCAATGCAAAGCACAAGAAGAAATTAGGCCTTGGGTTTGGTTTGAAGGCCACTGATTTCTTGTGTGAGAATCTGATAGAACGTTGTTGTATGTTTAGTAGTATATTCATCAGGTGCAGGAGATGAATTTACGTAAAACTTGATAAATTAAATGTGTGTTTGAGAACAGAGAGCTGAAAGAAAGTGAAAATATCCTATTAAACCCCACTTAAGAATTGCTTTAACATTTGTGGAGTTTAGGGCCTCATTAAAGCCACCATTCCTGGAATCCAGGCAAAACACTTTGCACATTTCAATTGTTGTTTCTACAATTAATTAACTTTATTTTCTAACAAATGCTTTATGCCATGAGCAAAGAGCATATTCTGCGTGTCGTCTCCCCCCCACCCCCTTCATTTAGCACATCTTCAAATGCTTACAATAAAGGTGAGTGCATTTTACTGCTCTTTTGCTTCAGCTAATTTTGTTCTATAACAAAACCAATTAGACTGGTGTAGTCCCAATTTTTTTTTTCTTCTCATTTCCAGCTGCTGAACTTGAATCTCTCTCAAAAGTACTTTCTCCCTTAGCCACAATATTTTTTTTAATGTCATAATCAATTGATTGTTGTTTGATTTAAATAGAAGAGATGAGGAAGAAACCAAACAGGCAGCTTCAGAACAAAAATTGGAACATGAAGAGTCACTTCAAGCCTTTGCTTTTCTACTGATGAGGCATTCCCTATTTATGAAAAATAAATTAATTCCTTGCTTGCATTTGCTGTTTTCCTAGTTATATGTATTTTCACCATTAATTAATGGAGAGATGAGAGACTGCAGCACAACAAGCCCTAAGCAGTATGAATGGATGATTGGCCTGAGTGAATAGCTTTTCTCCTTCAAGCATTGTTTTAGGTGGTGGCTGCATCAAGGAAAAGACCCTTCTCCCTTTTTGTGATGCATCCTGAGCAGCCGCCAGAGACCTGACCATTCGTCTGAAAAAAGGGTAAGAATCTTACCGGCACAAAAATCATTAGCAGGGCAGATAATATAATGTTCTGCTTGGAAAAAGATAACAAACCCTCTTTTTGCTTATTTTAATGAAGAAAAAAAAACTCTCTATGGAAACTGTGGGAGAGAGGCAAGTCCTTTCTAACTGTCCAGCACCAATGTGCAAATTGTTATGTCTGAGTATTGGCCTGGATTGTGAACTCTCTTGAAAGTCCTTCTCTGCAAAGCTTTTGTGTGGTTTAGATGTACGTTTCTTATGAAAAACAGGTGCTGAGACCTTGTCTTATGCTAAAAGTGAAAGGGGTCAGAGAGAACGCAACTAGCCTTTTATGACCCATATGCACATTTTTAGCCAGTTACTTGCTACAAGAATAAACTACATTTATGGTAAATGCCAAGGAAACCTCATCCTTCTGTTTGGTCAACACCTGGCTAAAAGGAGCAAGAAGCTACAGCATCTTCAAATTTTCTGAGAAAACAGTGCCTGGAAAGGGGAAAATCATCCATACTGCTTTATTTCATGCTCTCCATGCTAAAACCTTGTCAGGTTTTGAACAGTGCTCCACACGATGTGGCCTAAACCACAACTGAGACCTTTAGGAATGACAGCAGGGTCTAAACCCATAATATTAATAATGATAACAGTATATTCAAGCAGTAGAACAAAGGGAGCTGCTAGCCACTACACAAAGTTCCTTAAAAATGTGAAACTCCTTTGATCCACACAAGATTGTCATGGAGTTATGAGACAAAGCTAAGTCATGTGAATTTGTAGTTAAAAGATGAATCAATTAAAGACTGAATAATTTGCGGTATAACTGATAACAGGTCAAAGCAAGGTTATTGAAGGAAATGGACTTGACTTTGTGAGGAACATTGGATATTTGCAAGGCTAGCGGAAACTGCTTCTCAAATTAAAGTGTTAGTAAGCAGTCAAAGAACAGAAGTGCATCTCATTAAAAATAAACATCAGGACACACAGTCATAATACTAGACTATAGAAGTGTCCTGGGTTTAGCAGTAGTAGTCATTTTTTCTCCTTCTTAGTAGCTGATGCAGTTCTGTGATTTGACTTTCGGCCTTGGAACTGGTAACAGGAATGTTTTTAGTTACTGCTTGAATGTTTTACTCTGACCAAGGACTTTGTGAGTGTCATGCTCTACCAGGGAGGAGGGGAGGCTGGGAGGAAGCAGGGACAGGACACCTGACCCAAACTGGACAAAGAGATATTCCATACCATAGCACATCATGCCCAGGATGTAACTGAGAGTTACCAGGAAGGACTAGTGCTTTGGGGGGTTGGAGGAGGTATCAGTTGGTGCTCAGTCAGGCAGGGTGGGGGCAAGCTGTCTGTCAGTGGTTGGTGAGGTGCTGTATTCTCTTCCCTTGTTATTTCCTTTATCATTATTATTATTGGTGGTAGCAGCAGTGATTTGTGTTATACCTTAGTTACTAAACTGTTCTTATCTCAACCTGTGGGAGTTGCATTCTTTTGATTCTCCTCCCCATCCCTCCAGGAGCAGGGGGAGGGCAAGAAAGGGGGGATTGAGTGAGTGAACAAGCTGCGTGGCTGGGTTTAAACCACGACAAGAAGACAGTCGATGAAACAATATAATGAGAAATGCAATAGTACATATATGGTCTGACAGAAACTATATGTTTAGCTTGCTTTCAAATATGGGCTTTCCTCAAATAAAGTAAAATGTTTTCACATGCCTTTAGTATTTAAATAAGGCAAAAAACCCAGCAGAAGGAAACCAAATTTGTAGTTCAGTTGTGCATAAACCAGTCAAAGCAGGCAATGGTATGAGACAGGAAGTCATACCAGATCACCAGCAGCACAAGCATAATCTCACCTCATGGGCTTCCAGAGGAGTAATCCTCCCCATAACAAGACCAAATTGAAGTATGGTGGGATTTCTTTGCTTGTTTTTTATAAGAAGTGAAGAGCAAAGTGCCTCCAGAAGTCATACAGATGAAGTGGTGGTGGGTAAAATTTTCCCCAGCCACAAAGCAGCTCTCAAGACGCACCTGCCATGAGAAATGTATGTCCATGAAAAAGAACCTCCACCTTCTTATGGAACTGATCTTCTACAAACGTGGATGAAAAATCTCACCATGCTTCCCCTTGTACATTTTACGAAGAGTTCAGGACACAAATCCTACTGCCTTGTGAGATGGCATAAGGGAGGAATAATAGAAAAGGACCTTGTATCACATGCATAAGACAGGATAATTTTATTTAAAATTCCACAAAAGCACTACCAAAACCTAAAATACATATGTATATTCAAATGCATCAAAGTACATTTAACACACTGGCTGTAAATGTAATGGAAAAACCTTCCATTATAACAGGTGGGACTGTCATATGAGAGACAGAGAAGGCTGTACACTACAAAGATCTCAATAGTACATACTATTTTTCCTTTAAAACATTATGGCAGTAAAGGCATTTCATTTCTGATTTAGATCCTTTTAGTGAGCACTTTGATTTTTCTCACACTTCTGAGCCACTGGTCCTAGGCCTGCTTATTTTCTTTGCCACATTTGGGGACTGTACTATCACAACATCACCTTGGTCTGTTTGGCCATTCCATTCCTGTAGTAGCATGTATGTAGTCAAAATAACAGTTCACATGGGGAAAAGCGAAGAAAATGTATGAATCCATTGTGGCTGTGCAGACACATGAGAAAAAAGCTAGAGTTTTTCAGTCAAACTGTATTCAGTTCGTTTTGCAAGGGTTCGGTGGCAAAGGGACTATGAGGTTATTGCTCTGAAAAGGTGCCTGAATCTATCCCCATGTCTGACAGAGACAGTTCTATCTGGCTCCAGGGTGGACCCACTGATGGCCAAGGCTGAGGTCGTCAGTGATGGTAATAGTGGCTCTGGGATAATAAGGTTAAGAAGGGGAAGAAAACTGCTGCAGAGCAGTAGTCAGACAAGATTAGAGAGAATACATGAGTGCAACAGCTCTGCAGACACCCAGGTCAGTGCAGAAGGAGGGGAGGAGGTGCTGCAGGGGCCAAAGCAGAGATTCCCCACTCACCATGGGTGCAGCCCATGGTGAGGCAGGCTGTGCCGCTGCAGCCTGTTTAGGTCCATGTTGGATCAGATATCCACCTGCATCCCATGGAAGACCAAAATGCAGAGCAGGGAAATGCCCAAGGGAGTCTGTGACCCCATGGGAAGCCTGTTCTGGAGCAGATTTGCTGCAAGGACTTGTGACCCCACAGGGACCCAAGCTGGAGCAGTCTGTTCCTGAAGGGCTGCACATTATGGAAGGGACCCACACTGGAGCAGAGTGGGAAGAACTCTCTCCCATGGGAAGAATCCTATGCTGGAGAAGGAAACCATGAGGAGGAAGAAGCAGCAAAGACACTGTGTGATGAACTGACCACAACCTCCATTCCCAATCCCCTTGTGATGAGAGAATGAAGGAGACAGAGAAAATCAAGGGTGAAGTTGAGTCCAGGAAGAAGGGAGAGGCTGGGGGAAGGGGTTTTTAAGATTTGGGTTTGTTTCTCATTGTCGTACTCTGATTTGACTGGTAATAATTTTCCCCAACTTGAGTCTGTTTTGCCTGTGACAGTAACTGGTGAATGATCTCTCCCTGTCCTTATCTCAAACCACAAGCCTTTCATGATATTTTCTCTACCCTGTTCAGCTGAGGAGAGGAGCGATAGAACAGCTTTGGTGGGCACCTGGCGTCCAGCCAGGGTCAACTCACCACATAAACCTACTAACTGCAGCTGAAACAAAGCACCAGATGGGAAGAAGGATACAGCAAATTTCAATTCAAAGCACACACAGAGAAAAAAGCACATCTTTTCAATCACTTTTCAATAACTTGTGCAGTAACAAATGCACTGTTCCCTTAGGAGGTGAACGCAGACACCACAGCACACTGCCAGCCACACCAGTGCTCACTATAGTTTCCATATTCAGATACTGGGAAGCACCACATTTTCAGTGAGAAGGCTGCTGAAAGCAATGCACTGGCAACAGCTTTTCTCTTTCCCTTGTGCTCTGCAACCCAGTAAGAAGAGCCTTTAGATGTGGGGCAGTGAACTGAGACTTCCTTTAAAACTGTGCTTACAGGTATTATAACTCCAAAAGGAAAAAAATGGTAAGAGAAAATGGATGAATGTGCTCCACACACGATGAAAATTGAAGACAAGCACCAAGTCTTGAAGGAAAATATGCAATAAAACCCCAACAATATTAAATGCACACTGGAAGTTGATCCCCAAACTTTTTGCATGGTTGAAAGAAGAACTTTGATGGGGTTTTGGGGTTTTTACGTATTGTTTCCTTGAAGCAAAGTAACTCAAATGCTTGGTAAACAAACTGCAACTTCTTGGGTGGAAAGACGAACAGAAAAGCTGAAGCAATGAAAACGGATGCCAAGCTATAAATACGTGTTTTGCCACTAGGGCCCTGAGGAAGGAAGATTGCACAGATATCTTGTTAAGAAAGATATGATGGAATGTAGCAACAATGAAATATAGGTGCATCAAGGAAATTAGTAGTAGAGACTGTGTTATGCTCCTGATTAATTGTTCATTACAAAGCTTTTACACCTGCTGAGAAGCATGTACTTCTGGCCAGCAAAATATTGTGTTATAGAGATGCACTACAGAATTCCTTTGCTCCTCTGAAAATGTAGATGCTGACAGTACTCAGTGATATGAAAAATCAGTAAATAATGGCTACCACCTAGTAGCAACTGAGTACAAGAAAGTAGGTGATCTTAATTCAAAATACATGCAACTCCACATCTTCATAATTGCCTGTTTGACCACTTCACAGACCAGAGAAAAACTAAAAATTAGAAACCTGGTCCAGAAAATGGGAGCACAGGAAAGTGTGAAGCAGAAAGCAACTGAGCAAATCCACTTTCTGTTCCCCAGTCAAATTACATAAACCTAAATGAAGAGTACACAGGATAAAAGATCAACCTGACTCTGGTATGCTTTGCCCATTCACAGAAAAACCCCACAAAGAAATGGAAATCATCTCATCTGTGTCTTAAAGCTGGACCAGCTCTATGGTGTGTCGTTGCTGATTTCTAGTTCTGGAGCCCCCCCCAACCTTTCCAGCCAGCCTGCTGTGTAGCTACACAGTCCTACTGTCAGGTAACTTTCCTGTGCCTAAACTGAGCTTTGCTATATTACTTTGCACCCATCATTGGCATGGGGAACAAGCTGCTCTTTCATCTTCTCAATGGTCTTTTAGGTGTTCCAACAACAGTTTGCATGTTGCCTGAAGTCTCTTATATTATTTTCCATGCAGGAATGATGTAGCCTCTGTATTAGTATGTGGCATCATATACACAGAGAAAGTGATACGTTCCCTAGAAAGTAGAGCACAGGGGCCTATGGTAAGTTTAAATACTGCATGCTGACTGTGAAAATGTCCTCTTGCTCATGGGGCTTTGTTGTCTGTGCACTCAGATCTGCTCCCTAGATGACAAATCTGGAACTGTTCATTCACAGAACTTCTGAATCGCATAACCAAAGAGAAAATCTACTCTTGACTGAAAATAAATTATTGACTTCTATACTGAATTCGTACTAGGGATAAGCAGTAAAGTATAATATGGATGGCTCCATGGCAGGTGAAGGTGATACAAATGAAGCAGCCATGATCTCACCTTAAGGAGATAAAGTCTGCTTGAGATACTGACATTCCTGACCAAGCTTGTACTGAGATGACTTTCCCTACCCGCAAGCCTTTGGGTACAGATGGATGCAGACTTTCCATTTGTCTCAGCTTTTGAGGTGTCCAACTGAGGATGGCCTAGGGATTTGCTTCTCAGAACGCTAGGAACTGAACTGAGAAGATCAGGTACTATCTATAGTCTCTATTGATGCATTTAAAATTACCCATTACTTCTGAAAACATACCCCACAAAATTTTTCTGCGTGTCTGATCTCCATTTGCCAGTTCTTCCTCCTGATGCTATATTAGGAATGTATCTGCCACATCTCTTGAATTACTTTTAAAAGGATGGGGGCTTACCCCTGAAAGCAGAACAGCAGCTGATTCCTCCAGATTAGGATTCACTATTTTTCTTTACTTTTCCCTGTTGTCCCTAATACGTACATTGTGCAAGACACTGTTGCAGGATGGTTGCCACATAAAACAATTTTACACTGATATCAAAGATGCTGACATTTTGGTTTCTAGAGCACAATGTTTCCATATACTGATCTTGAAAATTTTCTGCTTCTTCTATGTAGGTGAACCTCTTTCCTTTGTTTTTGGTTTGGACATTGCTTGTGGATATGACCCAGAAGAGGGAACTTGACTTGCCGTAATGCCATGGTCAGCTTTAATTTTAAAGTCATCAGCATATCCTTACAGCTGCTTGTAGATGAATTGCTGATGAAGGAAGACTGACCCTTGGTTGCTAACCAATGGAAGTAATGGAAAGGCTTTTTAGTTTGAGCCATCTGATAAAATGTAATTTCCACAACTTGTTGAGTTATTAAACTATGCAGAAATTATTAGTAATTCTAAACATGAGAAACAACTGGTGGGTTTCTTCTCTTGGTCTCACCCAACTTTGGCTGCCCACTTTGGTTTAATCCCCAAAGACAATTATTATTTATATTACAGCAACACCTAGAGGTTCCTACTGAAATCAGAGCGCTATTGCACAAACTACTGTACACATGCACTGAAAAGCATGATCTTGTCATATTCTGTGGTCTGAATTGGTCAGCAAAAGAAAGACCAGCAGAGGAAGTAGTATGAGCCAAGGCAAGAGGCTGCACCCATGCTCACAGAGGTTGTAGTGCTGGGATGCACCTTTGTGAACCCAATCATTCCATCATCCTTCTCACAGAGATCAGTGCCAAAACCAGATGGATGTCACTGCTGCAGTGATGACGGGAGCCAAGCTGCAGGAAAGAGGGTGCTGGGGCAGTCCCCACAGTCACCAGTGGAAGAAAAGCACCTATTTGGGCAAATACACCCAGGAATCAATGCTCTCACATCTCAGGAAGATTTTTGAGTCCAGAGCAGTAGTTGGAAGGAAGGGCAGGGGTTTGACAGCAGTTTTGCTTACCAAAACATTGCAATAGCTTTGCTTCTGCTATTTAGTCCTGTGGTATCTGTTTTGAAACCGACCAATGGAATATCTCTGGGCTCGCTTTCTCCCACGCCACTTGGGGTTAAAGAGGGTTACAGAATGTAACAAGGCTTGGAAATCACCCAGCAGCATTCATTCGTTGCTGGCTCCAGCCTTTATTAGTGGAAAGAGTTTCAGATTTGAGGCTAAATCACTGGTTGGAGAGGACAAGAGCGGACAAAAGGCAAGGGGTACCACATCCGACCTGCAAGTTGGATGTGTAACGAGAACGATTTGGAAATACTGCAAAGAGCAAACTGATCCTGGTGGCAGTGTCAATAGCCTCCCCTGTGAGCGCTAATTATATTATTACGGAAACAGACTAACACAAAACTAAAGCACAGAAACATACATTTAAGATCTGGCCAGATGCCAGTGTGCTCAAGACACATTCTTCATACCAGCTGAATTATGATACTGTGTTATGTGCTTTGTTGGAGTTCTCAGGAGAAGTAATCATCAACCCGCATCCTGCTGTGGTCCATGCCATCAAAATATAGAATGCCAACATACTACCCAATCCCAAGGAGCTCACACTGCATTGTGCAAAATCAGAGGGGTACAGGCAGCCTAAAGCGGTGTACCCAGTAAGATGGGTGTTTGTCTCCACATACCTGCGGTCCAGCTACTGTCAAGGCAGAGAATTTTAAAAGAGGGTTTTGAGGGAGAACAGCCTGACTTTACTGATGTTTACAGGGAGGCTGTCATTAAGGAGGAATATAGATTTTTTTAGTTATTTCCTCTTCTGCCTGTAATCCTCTTATTCTATACCTACCAGGTGAAATGCTCCAAAACAAGTATATTGCAATCTATTATCAAGAAACAGGTCACAGATACAAGCATCAATAGTTGCTTGGGAGCAAATAAGAACATTATAAACAAGACATCAGGCCCTTGTTTGATGCTTCAAGTTTAAATAATAGCACCTTCCATTTCCTGGGTTGTCAGTAGCAAGAATTTGCTAAAGACACCTTAGCAATTCATAAAACAGCAAGGAAGGGGAGAATCCCCACTTTATCTTTGGCGATCAGATGATGCTGAAGAACATGTCTGTGCATGTGGAAGGTGTGGGGGGACATGGAGCCAGAGCCACATGGAGGGGATTTGTATGCAATGGGAATAAATCTGTTAAAATGTGTAAGTGGAGCTGCAGAAGGAAATCTGCAGCCGCCTGAGCCAGGCGGTTGAATGGCAGAGAGGATGGAGGCTATTTGAATACTGATGTGGCCCTCACTTTCTTCCATTTCCATTAATGACATGCTCATCAAGGGCAAACAATGGGACCGGCTGCCTGCGCCTGTCACACTGTGTGGGTGCTGGGAATGCCAGGCTGTCATCCTGGGGCTGCATTTAGAGACCTGCACGCTAATAAGAAGTGCTCTGTGCCGTCAATGCAGACAGGTGCTTCCGAGGCTGGGACATGCTCCATTCCCTTCCCCTGAAACCCTCCTCTCCCAGCCCCCTGACAGACACCATGAAATGCACAAATTAACAGCCCCATCATGTTGGGCTGCTGCTGCCTGCAGTGAAAGCAGAAAATCAAGTTGTCACCCAGGGTGCAGTGATAAAGCCACAGCCTCATTTCTCTGTTGGTGCCCTATAATAGCAAATGCCAGACAGCTGGATGGATTGGGAGGTTTCAGATTAGGGTCCTGATGCACTCTTGCCACTGAATTAGCAGTTGCGGTTTTCATGCAGATTATTTGTGTGCAAAGCAAACATCTGGAGAAAGCAAAGGCTCCAGGGTTGGATATTTGACACTTCTTTTCTTTAATGAAACAGAAATAACAGAAATCATAGAGTGCCTTTGAAAAAAAATTCCCCCTCATCAATGAAAAAGCAAAACCCCTCCTCAATTTGCCTTTAGAGACCCTCCCAGTAAATGCACAAGGCTGTGTTTGCAAGCATTTTCCCACTGCCAAACTGAACAAGATTCTTGAATAAAGATGAGCTTGCAACTTTACAGCAAAGATAGATGGAGAAAAGTCACAGCAAGTCTTTCTGGGAAGGCAAAGGGAAGGATGAGCTCTCCAAAGGTATTTATTTCCACAGCACAGCATTCCTTTTTGGCAGCAGGCTCTTCCCACAGCCACCCACAACCTACTACAGTAAGAGGGTTTAGCCATTTTTGTGTGTGAGTAGGTCAACCACAGGTGAGAACTGATGTCCAGAGCTCAGAATCCAAAGTGGGGCCAAAGCTACTCTGAAATTCCCTTTGCTTTCTCACAAAGGCAGGTACCTGGTCTTCTGAATGAAAACCAGTGCCAAAATGGAACTGAAGAGAATCATCAACAAGGAAGATGAGGGAAGGCAGAGACTGACCACACAGACATTTGTCCTGCACCATGCAGCACACCAGCAATAAGGAATGGAGGGGCCTGAGCCCTTCAGACTCCAAGGAGTTTAATGACATAATGGCCTGAGAACTTCAACATAAAACAGGAAGAGCAACTAACGAAACTTACAACATAAAACCCCCCCTTCCTGTCATTTTTATAGTAATAGTAAAACACTTTATTGAATTTATGAGCTACATAATGACTATGAAGAATGTAACTTGAATTAGAACCAACTCAGAAGTATAATATCAACTATAAACCCTTTTCTATTACTCCATCTCTTTATCATCATCCTGTCCAGGTCTTTTTAAACCAAGGAGTACTGAATTCTTCAAAATTTAGTCTTGAGAATAATCTTCTAACTTCTCAGAAATCAAGCAAACACCCGAGCACCTATAAATGGACATTGGGCCAAAAAATCGGGGCATGGCCCAGGAGCAGATTTGATACCTAGAGTTAAGAAATCATTGGGGGCAAAAAAAAGGCAAAAAGTATTTCTGTGAAGTTGTGCCTGGGAAGGTGCTGGAGAATATCCTGGGGGTTCTATTTGTGAAACTGCTTAGAAAAGTGTTTCTTTGGACCCCAAAATGCAACTCAACAGCTCAGATCTTCAAAACAACAGCACAACCGCAAAACGCACCCTGCGCAGGCTTTAAGTCCATTTAAGAACAGACACATTAGCAGGACTTTGAAGCACCCTCTCTGGAGCCCTGTAAGTCCCAGGGTTTGACATGAGCGATAAAATCTGCACAAAGCCAGAGAATGCATTGAGGGGCTGTTTATATCCAGATCCATTATTTTTGTGGAGGAGTTTGTAAATGAATGATTGCGGGGGTGGGAAATGTACATAACACAGCTAAAGCAGCATGTTTTACTGTGTTTTCTGATTCCATTTTATTCCTTTAGTCTCTCTGGTCCCCAAGGATTTTTCTGAAGGGCCGATAAAATAAAATGGGTGAAACAAAGCCATAAGCCAGTTAAGTCTGAAAGACATGTCATCTCATCTAAAAAGAAGAAACGGACCATTTCCATGCCTAGGGCTGACAGCAACGCCTGAGTTAGCAATAGCGCTATTCCATTTGATTTATAGAATAATGGGGTGACAAATGATGACAAAAATAAACTTTTACTGCACTGAACTGCTCCTTTATTTATGAAATTTGGCCAAGTAGTGAAATCTTTTATCTGCAAGTTGTAACATGGAGTGGAAACGAGCGATTATGGTGTGGTAATAGTAATCCAGTGATGGAGGCCGAGTCAGTCGGAAATGGATTGAGGTAAAATAACTACCGCACCATGATAAATGTGAACAGCGCTTTGCTGACAGATGATCTAACAGGTGTTCATAACAACTATATAAGAGGATTTATTTATGACTAGCCACAGCCGCAGCACTGTAAATCAGCTTCAGCAGCTGCACACCGCTGAAACCAAGTCCCTGATGGAGAAACAGTGCAAGAACCCAAAAGAACACAATTCACTCCAGAATCTTAATCATCAAATAACATGTTTTTTTAAGCAATTACACCACAGTGCAGGATCAGAATGACTTTCGATTATGTGAAGCTCAGCCATCAACTAACTTTGCCAAAACCCAGGCACTGGCAGAGGCCTGCAGATCAGCCTGGAGCAGAAGAGTTTCTTCTAGACCCAGTATCAAAGAGGTGCCCTTCCTTTCCCCATGCCCCTGAGAAAAACCACTTTGATGATGTTCTGGCATGGTGCTGCTACAGTAAGGAGAAGGGAAGGGCTCCTCTCTGTCTCACCAGGGTGCACTCATTCTTAGCTGTGCTAAATCCAGATGTCTGGAGGGCTGTGCTCTGAGCCTGGCCAGTGCCACACATCCCACCAAAACACTGCAGCCTCACAGAAACATTCTGAGGTCTTTAAACCCAAATCATGCTGCTGGTTTGCTTTAGAGCATGGATCTGCAAATATCTGAATAAAGACAGCTGAGGGAGGAACCAACAGTACCAAGTGGGAGGGATACCTGCTTTTTGCCAGAATTGGAAAATCCAGTTTAAAATCTTAACTGAATTGATAATTCATTAATCTCTTCTACTTCCCCCACAACTAATGTTTTAAAGCCATATGGAATACCACCTACTTTCCAAACAGGATTTGGTGGTGCTGGTATGTTATGCATTGCTGGTGCACATGCACCGTGCAACTAAATGCCTGAACACCCTCTTGCAAATATACAGAATCAGAGCAAACCAAAACTAGAGTGATAGGAAACAATGAATGCTTCAGGGATGAGTTACTCTGTATGCAAACCACCATCTGCGAAGAGAGGGAAGTGTCCCCTGCAGTAAGGTGTGCTCCACACAAGCGTCCAGTCATGGCTCAGGAAATGGGGCTTGCTGCCTCTCTGCTGGCCTGCCTGCATCCTCCCTGCCAGCTACTGGGGTCCACTCTGGTATCAGCTAGAAGTGTCAAGACCTCAAAGCCCTGTGAACATGGAAGTCCTGTGGCTGCTGGTGGTACCTAGAGGTGACGAGGGAGCTATTGTGGTTAGGTGTGATGTGTTCAAGAAGATCTGATGTTGCCTTTTGCAAGGCTCCTGCCCTCCCTGCGCCTCCTTGCCCGCTCTGCTACAGCTGCTGGACACCAGGTGCTGCCTTGAGCCCAAGCTGATGGGAGACCCACAGCCCCAGACAAGGCTGAAGCTCAGAGGGGCAACTGGAAGCACAAGGGTGCTCCCTTGCTTTTACCAGTCATTTCCCTGACCCGCTGCCATTTGCCACGGCAGCAGCTGAATGGGTGCCTGGTACAATGGGAAGACTTCCACCACACTGCCTGTCTGGCATCCACTAGCACGGTCACCTTATAAAACGCAAAATTTAACATACCCTCAGGAAGGTGAGGAGGACCCAAGTGCGTGAACAGCTCTTGCTCTTTCTTGGAGGAGCTGGTTTTGCAGTGCTTATTCTATATCCTTACCAGGAGAAACCAACAGACCTCGTCTGAGCCAGAGGCAGGCATGGAGATGTGGATGGTGATTCAGAACACATATGCTGCATTAGATGGTGCTAGGGCAGAGTTGCTGTCCCCTTCCCTCTCCTGTGAAAGCCACAAGTGAGAAGAGAGGCAAAGAATGCATGTTGCCAGGGGCAGGGTGAGAGCAGGCTGGAAAGGACTTGGAAAAGCAGTGGTGGAAGCCAGTTAAACTCATTACTGCCCTCTCTTTTATTGGGCACAATGTGAAAATGGAATTTAGAATAACACTGTTGTATACATATGTGTATATGCAGCAGAATGTACACAGGGATTCAAGTGGACTGGGACTTGAGGCAGTATGATCACAGTATGGGCTCAGGTACCAGTCACTGAAGTTCACCTCGTACCTTCTGAAGCAAAATCAGTCAGCTGTGGGACTGGAAATGCAGTGTTTGCCAGCTCCTTCTCTTCCAAACAGGTTCACTGGACTGTGCTACACAAAGCACAAGTATAACAGATAATAGGAAAATAACCTGAACAGAAGCACTGCTTTTATCAGGGTTGTGCCCAAAGGCTTCTATCAGCAATGAAACTACTATGCAAACACAGCAAAGCCTGCTGTCTGCACCACAAAACACTTAATCTAACATGTAAGAATTATAAAAACATGCACTTTACAATAAAAAAAAAAAATCCAATAAAAACATAGGGAAGAGGAGTAAGACAAATTGACAGCAAGTGAGGAGAACAGAGTCAGGTTCTCATATGCTTGTGTCAGGCACCCACTGAAAGCTGGATATGGGCTTGGGAAGATTCAACTAACTTACCAGAATCCTTGTGAGGGCACTTAAGTATTAAGTTAAAATTAATTCAAGCGTATAAGAGATTGTATGCAAGACTAGACAGTTCAGTAATTGAACATTTAAAAAAGAGAACTAATTATGGTAAGGGATCATTGTTAAACAAAATGTGCAAAAGAATTTCATCCTATCACCAAATATCAGTAATTGGCTGTCCTGGGTTCAGCAGTAGCAGTCATTTTTCTCCTTCTCAGTAGCTGGTGCAGTGCTGTGTTTCTGACTTTCAGCCTGGGAACAATGCTGATAACACCAATGTTTTAGTTGCTGCTCCCTAATGTTTACTCTGACCAAGGACTTTCTCAGTCTCATGCCCTGCCAGGGAGGAGGGGAAGCCAGGAGGAAGCAGAGACAGGACACCTGACCCAAACTAGCCAAAGAGGTATTCCATGCCACAGCACATCATGCCCACTATGTAAACTGGGGGCAGTTACCTGGAAAGCTTAGATCACTGCTCGGGTTGGGCTGGGTGTCCATCGGTGAGTGGTGAGTGGTTGTATTCTCTCCCTTTGTTATTTCCCTTATCATTATCATTGGTGGTAGCAGCAGTGGTTTGTGTTATACCTGAGTTACTGGGCTGTTCTTATCTCAACCCATGGGAGTTACATGATTTCGATTCTCCTCCCCAGGCCTCTGGAAGTGGGAGGAGGAAGGCAGGGAGTGAGCAAGCAGCTGCATGGTTCTGAGTTATTGGCTGGGCTTAAACCACAACATTGGCCTAAGCCTCGGATCAAGACTTAGAACCCTTATGGCTTTTTGTATTCTACCCAACATGCATCTGCATATTCCTTTGCTAATATATTCTTCCAGTTTTGTTCCTTTTAGTAAACGTCATGTTACCTTGAAACAGCAGATGACCAGAGCTTGAGTACCTGTTGTGGTTAAAAACTGAGACAAAAAATTCCCTCTTCCAATTTACATATATTGCCTTAGAAATGTTACAGAAAGCCACCTTGCTCCTGAGTTAGTAGAAAAGATGATCAAGAAAGCCCAATTTATCTTTTCCGTGCCACTCATTATTTCATATAGCGTATCATGTCCCTGCCCTAAAACCACTTTCATTATTTCCACTATCCTTTCACACAGTATTCTATTTATATCTTCCATTGTTTTGTTCCTAGCTGTAGACTCATTTCTACTTCTGCTACTTTTCTTCAGAAATTAGGTATTAGAATTAAAGCAGGGTAAGCAGGAAAAAAAAATATCTTTTTATACAACATCATTAAATGTGAAAGTAAGAGGAAAAAAAAATTGTTCTTTTGACTGTCATACATCAAGCCTATTCTATAGCATATTCTGCTATCCAAAGTAATGTAACAACTCTTCTCCATACCTTATTCTTTTGAAATGGCTTGAGTTCTTTTGGAATAACTGAATTAGAAAGTTCAGTTATGAAGGAGAAGAGAGAAAAAAACCCCAAAATTTACTCCTTTTCACAAATTGGCATGTGTGTGTGTGTAGAAACAACCAGGGAGCAATGAGCAGGTGAACTGTCAATCTCTCACTTCATTTGCTTGCCCTTGCTCTTCTGCATAATTCTTCAATCCGTAACTACCAGCATGAGTTTTAAAGCTTGGATGAGATCACAATAATCTTGGAGTCTCTGAGTTTTACTTATCTCAGGCATGAGTCAATTAAGTAGTTAATACGACCAGACCCCAAATTACCATAATGTATATCAGTTTGCAGTTGATATTGTTTTTAATATGTTTCTGAAGGCCCCACTGAACTTGAACTCTCCATAATTTAAGTAATCAACCCTCATCTTCCACTCCCTAACCTAGATCTTGATATAATTCCCTAACCATCTTAGCAAAACCCACCTCACCAGTCCTACAATGCCTTGCTCCTGTGCCCCGAGTTGTGCTTGCAGTTGTATTCCAAGGCTGCCCAGGTCCAGATTCCTGCAGAAACATGTAGTTCTCAGTGCACAGCTCTTGACTGTAAAGCCTGCCCACAGAGGTAGAAGCTGCTGATACCTGGTACAAGCACATCACTCTGAAGTGAATTCTAAATTGCAATTTAGACTAGTCATCTACTTCACATCCTAATAATATGCCCCTATAAATGATGAAAAGTATGGAAGAAATTGGATAAAAATAGCACACAGCAAAACCAAGAAGCTATTGTTTAACTACTGCTAACTGGCTGAATTATGACAGAGTGCAACTTCCATGCTAAAGACATGTACATATGTTCATGTTTATATTCCTGAAGAGAAGAGCTTTATTATGTGCAGGGATATTTTACTATTTAAGTATCTGTCTTTAAATAAAGTTTCTCTCCAAATTACTATTTGGGTAAAAACAGCATGAATTTTCAAATCACACAGCCCAGATACCTGCATTGAGAGTTACTGAACCATTGGACCAAGTCTGAAAGTGTTCAGATATGTAAATTAATACCAGAAACTCCCCAAATATCCTATACACATTTCTGGGCTTCACTACTGAAGTGTATTAATTACTCTAGGGAGGCAAAAATTACTCAGCACCATGTGCAGCTTACAGAGTATTAATATGCTTTCCTTTGACTTAACACTGCTGAAAAAAACATTTTCTCCTTTACAAACATAAGTGAAGCTTCTAGAGTTGTCTTTTCCCAGGAAGTGTGGTTTTGCACCTTTTTTCACTACCTTCTCACTGAGTCTTAATATCGAACACTATCTAAGAGCAACCAGAGTTTTCTCTGAGGTGACAGTATTTTCTACAATGATAATTTTTCATGTTTGAATAACTTTTACACCACACTTGAGAACTGCAGTTAAATAAAAAACTAACGGCAGGATTAGGACTCCAGAAAATAATGTAAGTGTTGATTAAGAACATGTACATTTCTGTTGAGGGCATTAGATTCTTGTTTCTTTGAAAAATGCGAGTATATCTTGGGTGCAAGCAGAACCTAGAACTTAATTTCTCACAGAAGCGTTACTTAAATACCTAAAAAACAATACCTAAAAAAACCCCCACTCCTCTTCAGAATTTGCCAGTAAACTCTGCTACACCTTGGAGCTACCTTTTAGCTTTAGTAGAAGAGTAGAATTTTCTAGTGTGCTACAAAGTAGCATTTCTGATGAAGAAGTACTTCCTCTCACCCAGCAAGCTAAACAAAACCAGCACCACTTAGCATCAAAGGACCATGCAAGGGTCCTGGTGACAGAGCAAGGGTACTCTTGTCAACATACCTTTTTGGTGTCATGAAAACAACTGTAGCAGAGCCATGAGTTACTAGGAAAAGCCATGCTGGAAGTGAGGAGAACTGATATGAAATGACAAAGTTCAGCATCTGCAGTCCTACCATGTAACCAGAATGTGAAGGGAAGGTGAAAATCAGTGACACCCAGGTTACAGACAGAAAACTGGGTGCAACAAAGTTTTCATGGCTGTTGGTTCTTTCAGCCGAAGTTGAATAGAAGCACAGGTTAGAGACTTTTTAATCTCAGTTTACAAAAGAAATTGGTAGCAAAGATCAGAATAATTTATTAAGCTAGATGACAGTATTTGTCACAATAGTCTAATAGTATTTCATGTAATATGCCTAATAATTAAATCAGCATTTTATGAATAGGCCAATTTGAAAATAGGCAGTTACTGACTTCATTTATTAATAAAAGTGTATCCACATAGCAGAGACTTATGATAAGAGCTGATGTGTATGTAGCATCCTACCTTGTACTTACTTTATTTAACCAGTTATATACAATACTAGCAATTATTGTTATCAGTTCTCTACCAAAACAAGAAAGAGGAAGCCTCTGGTCATAGCACTACTTTATTGGCATCTTAACAGAAATATTTCAGAAAATGGCAGTAGGTGGAAACAATGTTTTTAATAGACAAGTTCAGGTTTACAAGCATTTCCAGAAAGCAAAAACCATTTTCCTGTACCTATTGTACTGTTACATTTATGCAAAAAGCCCTCTCTGAACCACACAGTTGCTGTTTATGTTGCTGGAACCTACCTGCCATTTTAACTCAGTTTTCATGCAGTGTGATTTCCCTTGAACTTTATTATCTAGTATTTGTCCATTAAAATGGGGAAAACTATTAGGGAAGAAAGGTAATGGGGGAAGGGAGCAGGGAGCACAGAGGGAAGGACTAGGGTAGAACAAATGGGAAATACATTTTAAAGCACAGATAACTGACAGTAAAATATATGTTCTTTGGTTAGCAAGCAGAAAAAAAGGAAAGGACTTGCGTACATGATAGATACACACTAGCATTCTAAAGCAGAAGACAAGAATGTCAAGAGTGTATTCTTCCCCCACTGCCAGATGGAAGGGCTATTATTATAAATGAAAGGCAGCACTAGTGGATGCCAGGCACTTTTGTTGTGTGCCAGATTCTGAAGTCCAGATGTAAGCAGGTTACCCCTGGGACAGGACAGGCTTCAGCTCCCGCAGCAGAACAGAACCAATCACAGTTTTCTCAGTGTTTATGACGAGCTGCGCTGTAGAGCTCTCCTTCAGCTCCACTGTGACTAGCACCAGTGACCCACTGTGTACAGTCTTAGCGGCAAACCTGGAGGGGAAAGGAAAAATAAAAATCACTGAAGATCTTCAGGTCAAAGACTGCTAACATTTCTTTCTGGAAAAGTTAAATGAGCTCAAATAAAATAAAGTGCCTCCAATTTCATTAATGCATTTCAAGGGATAAACCATAAAAACCTTCATAAATACTTCACATAGAAGATACACAGCATTGTGTAAATACTTCTGCATTCAAGAAAAAACGAAAAGTATCATGCAAAATTGTGTCTTTAATAGTACAAACTAAATACTATTTAAATAAAATTATGTAAATTCTGATTCTTCAATTAATCTATAAAACTCATGCACGCTGGCAACTTCAATTCAGCTGTATGGAATTTTCCATGGATAACTGTCACTATCTGGTGCCCTAAAGAAAATGCAACTATGTTAAATGTAGTAGAGCTCTTCCAAAAAGCAAAATTATTGTACTTCTAGAAAAGTGCATCCTCCTGCCATCTTGGGAATTAATTCAAAGTAAACCCAGCCAAAATTACAAACACCAACACAATTATTTGAAATGATGGTAACAGCAAAACACCAGATTATTCTGTGAATCCCTCTGCATAACATTTAATATAAAAATATGGCCAATAATTATAAGTATTTTAGAATTATTAAAAATCGTACAATGTAAATAAAACCCCTCCAGAACCGCAACCAATCATATAAACAGAAGTTAGGTTTAATGCACCATTACTAAATTCCAAGACATGAAGAACCCACTAATTACATGGAATTAAAAGCAAAACTAGCCTTTTAAGCACCACAATTGACTGAAAAGCCATTTTAGGCACAATGAACTTCTGTCAATCCTGTTAATTCATTCTGCATGCACAGCCAGGCCCAAGAGACGGGAAGAGAAGGAAGAGGATGGCAACAGCCTCCTCTTCCATCTTCCACAAGGAGCACACCACGGGTTTTTTCTTGCCCTTAAGCCTCCCCCACCCCCCTTGATTACTTGACAACAACAAAGTTGCTGCGCATGGGCTTTTGAAAACACTAACAAGTGTAGAGCAGGTCTGTGACCCAGTCTGACCCCACTTTGCAGGGCCAATCTCCTCTCCTCTTTCTGAATGACACGTGTCTGAATCAGAGCCATCTGCCTCAATTTGCGCAACATCTTCACCCACAATAGGACCCAGTTAGCCCTGACAACAGCTCACAATACAGAAAAATCAAACTGCTGGGCTGACAGCACGCTGTGGGCTATTCAAGAGCAAACCAACTGGTCAGTGTCTCATGTCTCACAATTAGCATGGGCCTTGCAAAGCGCCTGCCCAAGCCCTTGGGGATCTGTTTAATTACCATCAACATAAAGGAGGGAGTTTATCAGGAGATACTCAAAAAAAAAACTTCACTCTAGACTTAATTAAAATATTAGCCACTTAAGCAGGAAGCAGGTTCTCTTTAAATGAGAAGTAATTTCTCTTTTTTCTTTTTAGAATATGCATACCAAAATCTCATAACACATTATACTAATTAAGGAAACACGGGGCACTTCTCTAATGTCACCCATCACAGGTCAATCTATTTCTTTTGTCCAGATTATAGATACATTTAAAGACTTCTCCCTTTAATATGAGGTTCTAAAACAACATTACTATTATAAAAATTATCTACTTAGCTAGTTATATCAATGATTCATCTATTTGCACTGCAATGTAGAAGATAACTATTTCTCTGGTTGATTTTGACAGGAGGAAGGGATAATTATAGAAACAATAGTCTTATTAGTCACTTTATTTACTTAACAGTTGTGTCTTGGGACAACACAGAAGCAGATTATGTCTGAGCATGCACATAAATAGGTTGCTAGTTGGCACTCCCGCTGTGTTTCATAGCCTCAAGGCTTGATTTTACCCTCTTTTATTAAAAGCTGAAAGTGATACAAAATCAGCAGTCTGCAAAAGCCAAGGTGGCCCAAAGAGTTTTGCTACGGCATCTCTACATGTGGATTTGCAAAATCACATAGTGAATCAATAGTACTTTTCCATACATCTGAATACATAAAATCAATAAAATGCGAGTTTGTATGTGGTTTGCAAGATGCAAACGGTCTGATACTGGGATATTTTACACAAATCGTTAGTATGCATAACTAGAATTGGTTAATTGGTTTGTATCAATGGTCACCAATCTGGACTTGCTTGGTGCAAAAAAAGAACTGGAACAATACAGGATGACTTAGTTTGCCATTAAAAAAGGGTGTACAGACGAATAACCACACAATGGGTTTATCACTGATTTTGAATTCTAGAAATAAATCTGTTCCTTAAAATAGGGAAGATAATTTTGTTTCTAAGGAGAATAATAACACAAATATGCCTGTATGATCTCTGAAACTGAACAGAATTATAAAAAGATGAAGCAGTTGACCTTCAGTTAGAAGACACTAACAGTAAAACTAATTTGCTAAATATTTAGATGCTTTATAAGTACTGCCACAGAAGAATTTGGTTAGTATTGTTTTTTCAACTAAGTACATGTTACTGCATTTCTATGCTTACTCTTAAAAAGCCCACTTGGATTTTCCAAAATGTGTGTTCTGCTCAGCCATTAAAAAAAAAATCTTTCAGCAGCAAAAAAATCATCACTCTAATAGTATACTAGATATTTAGTATTTGCAAGAAACTTTTATTTTCCCCACAAGGTCAGTAATTATATTTTACTTTTTCTGAAAGTTGATAATGCCTTAAAGGTTAGTATTTGAATTTTAAAAAAAAACGGTAAAAAGATAATAAAACCTATCAGAATTCATACAGTGAAATAAGCCTTGGAAATGGCCCTGCAGTACATTAAAATCTAACTTGTAAAGTGGTTGGCTGCAGGTCCAAAAGGACAACTCTTAGCATATAACATTATATTATGAACATGGTTCTGTTGCAACAAATGATGCATCAGTGAACATGAAAAAAAAAAAAAAAAGAAAAAAACAATTCNAATGGCCCTGCAGTACATTAAAATCTAACTTGTAAAGTGGTTGGCTGCAGGTCCAAAAGGACAACTCTTAGCATATAACATTATATTATGAACATGGTTCTGTTGCAACAAATGATGCATCAGTGAACATGAAAAAAAAAAAAAAAAGGAGAATACCATTCAGAAAACAGAACCAGATATTTCCTAATAATTTGAAGGCGGTTCTTTCTACTACACTAGAGTTATTTTCTAGTTTTTCCTTCTATGATAATATTAATTATAAAATTGATTTTACTTAATTAAAAATATTCAGGAAGATTTGAAACTGCTAATAGCTTTCCCATTTAAAAAAAATCAAGATGGATTAGACACATAACAATGTGAGGTATATTTTCCAAATATATTTGTTTCTTTTAAATGAATGTTAAATATTCTGAGGCTATGTGAAATGAAAAAAAAAAAAAAAAAAAAAAAAA
>NDXB01011871.1:72235-82235 GCA_002631895.1 Agapornis roseicollis
GTGAAATGAAAAAAAAAAAAAAAGAGGAGTTAACAGATTATTTCTCCATAAATACAGTACTTTTCAGTAGATAAGGAAATACGTATTAAGAATCAATCCTAAATCAACATCAAGAAAGGACTGTATATTTCTAGAAAGTCGCTTGTCTTTCAGGAGTTAAAAATCAAGTACACATTCTTGATCACTTTCTATGAAGATTTGTTAATGATTATCACATAGAAATATTTTATTTATAGTTGATACAAAGGGAAACAACAGAGCACCAGTGTTGTGGTTTAACCATACAATGGTTTAATATCATTCAATGGTATTAACCATGCTGTGGTTTAACTATCCAGCAATTTAATGTCACAATGTGACAGTATTTGCCAAACACTGGCTTTGCATTGATGACTAGCCTAACCATAGACTAGCAAGTTTTTCCCTTTACTTGTGAACAGAGGATAGCTACAATCTACAGGAAAGGCATTTTATGGGGAAAGGTTATGAAAATTCCATACCACTGAACAGACAGCAACAGAGTAACTAAAAATCTGCTATTTAAAATTCAACATTTGAGAAAGTATATTTAGACCTGAATGGTCACTATCAGGACAATTGTTTACAGAAGAGTAAGTTTGTTATGCATAATTCAACAGCATTAAAACACACATTCTCTCCTGTGGGGTGCTCTCTCTCTCTGTTTTTGATTTTCAAGCTAAGCTTTTTCCTTTTTCTGTTCTACTGCTTACCAGAAACAATGATAATGGCCCATGAAGGCTAAAACTTTTTTTTTTCCATTCCCTTTTCTTTAAATCTTGTACATGAAACCTTCAATTACTGCCTGCTGAAGCAGATAGAATCCTATTAGTAAGAAAGACAATCAGAAGATGCAATGCCCTGCCCTAGCTATAGAAAAATAATTAGTCCAAAGTTGACAAATGTGTAATCAAGTTATGCAATGAACATATTCAGAGGGGGTGAAAAAACCCAAACTGCTGTGAATTTGTCTTCAATTTGTAAATATAAGAATGAACAACTGGAAGTACTTTCCAGTCTATTAATTGAACAACAAAAATATTTACATTTTTATTACTCTGAATCTTCACCTTACTCTGATAAATTCTATCATGTACAGGTTTGACTCTATAATTAACATTTGATCTAAAAATTGACTAAATTACTAATTACCTGTAATCATTCTCTGTGTAAGCATTAGAACATGAAAAAGAACTATACATACTAGCATTACTATGTATGAGCTCTGACCTGAGGATAGAGTAATCTTAATGATAAAACGTAAGCAGAAATATACTCACAAAAAAGAAGGTGTTGCTTTTTTTTTTAACCTGGTAATTTTAATATCTTGGAAAAAAAACCCTTGTCTAATATTGGTTATTATTAATGAAATATGATTAATATTTTCCCTAAAAATAATATTATAATTGACATTTTCTTTTTTCTAGTATGTCATGTGTTTTTAACACTATCTTAGGATAAAGTGTTCCAAACACTTAACTCATTACCATAATGCAGTTATTACCAATATTAACTATTTTTGATTTTAATAAAATAATAAAATTGTAAGGTAAATTGCAGTCAAACCTGTACTATGTTTTTAAAATTTGTAGTTCTATTGCCAAAATAGATTTTGTGTTTGTCCTCAGCTGCCAGTGAGCAGTTGCACTGCACCTCTAACAAAAATGCAGGAATGCAAGTGAGTTTTCTAAACTTAATGTTCAATACACAGCACTACTACACACATTCAGAAACATGATGCACGAACTTTTTTTATCATTCTCCAAATTTACCTTTACTTCAAAAATGCCAGCATTTTTGTATGTCAGTATTTATACCTCTTCCCCAAAACTTCAATAAGCTAAAAGCCTGAATCAACATATTTGGTCCTCACACCTAGAAAAATACTACCGTAATTCTCAATCTGTTTTTTTTCTCATCTAGTTTATTCTTTTTATTTTTCTTAAAGAATCAGGCATTTAATATGGTAAATATTTGAGAATTACATAAGTCCATTTTTAAAAGAGGCTATACATTTTAATTAGCAGAAAATCTTATTTACTTCCAAGAAAGTAAGCTGCCTTACAAAAATACATGAAAATATTAATGCTCTTCAGAGATCTTTCAAACCAAAGATACTCTTCTGTTTGGCTAGATATTTAAAGTGTTAAATGTTTTCTGTTTAAACAACTGGCTCAGAAGAGTCCTGTTTGTTTTTCAAAGAAAATGCTGCACATATTTTTCACTTTACAGCATTCAGATACAAAAGCAGTGCTGTCCTCTAGTGGACAGCAAATAAGCTAGGCTAGAACAATCTATTCTGATTAACCTCGTATCTAACATGACTCACTCATATACTTCTAATATTTAGCTAAAACCTGATTTTTCCACGTTAGTTTTAAATTGTGCAATCCACATGCAAGCTCCTTAAATACAATAATATATTACAAATGTTAAGGGCCTTAAAAGGATGTAGGAAGGCATTCTCTTGATCAAGTATTTTGTACCAATCAATCAAAACCTTTATGTGCTGGTAATATGTGAAAACTGTATTAATACATAAATGGCCCCTCTTTAGCAGGCAGAGAAGTTTGAAGGTTTGGAGCATTAGGATTTGATTAAGAAATTAAGGCGTATCTAGTAAGAAATACTGAGTGAGTACTTTCATGTTTAAAAATTTGTTTTCATTTTCTCAAGAAATAAAAATGTTTACCTAAGAACAGTGACTTATCAGGAAGACTTTTTTAGTCCTGTCTGGCAAAAAATTAAAAAAAAAAAAAAAAAAAAAAAAACTGTTAGCCCAGTTGGGCAGGTTTGCTTGTTTGATTTCCAGAAAAGCTAGAATTACTTCTACCATAAATCACAAAAACATTAAGAGTTTGCAACTTCTGGTTACAACAAAGGATGAAATATTGTGGATGTGGATATACCATAATCTGTAGAATTCTGTCTCTTACAGGTAAAGGCTACCAAAGAAACTGCTTTGCCTAGTGTATTTAGCTACTTAATTCCTACTTGAGAAATTAGGAAGCAAAACAAAGGCTGCATGTCTATTACAACTTTATTTACTCAGCTACTCATTGCAGCTTTCTAGAAGAGGACAAAAAGATGACTGAGCCCCACAGCTAAGTAACCACAGAAGCAGACAGTCCACATAACTGCGTCAAAGGAGCTACTGCCAGAGGGAGATTTCACTTCATTTAAGCTCCTCAACAGGCCAATGGCTTAGTAAAAAATCTTAGGAAAGATTTTTGTGTGCACACTGAGCAGAAAAGGTCTTTAAAAAACAGTCTTCCTGGATCTGTAAGACCTTCTTGTCAGGTGCTGAGAACACGTTTGGATTCAAATGAAGTAGCAGTAAACAATTTATATTTCTAAGAAATCTCTACACTGTGTTTATCATCAATATATAGGTGATAGCACTTCCTTTCTGACACTCCAGAAGCAGATGCAGTTGTTAGTTATAGTAAGCTGATGGGGTCTGATCACCAACTTTCTGTCTGAGAATTCTTCCAAATTTACTACAAATTGGAAGCTTACATACACAGTAAAATTTTCCAGGTAAACCCCTTTAAATATAAACCTACCTATACATATACACAATCACATACCTTTTCTTCCTACAGTTAGTGTTGCTGGATTAAAACGATGTGGGGAAGATAACTGATTACTAAGCATGCCATTCTCTGGTAACCAAAATTGTCTGTAAACAAACCCCTCTTTCCTTTGAGAATCAGTCTGCCAATATACTATAAATGGGACATGACAGGTTGCAAAATGATAAAAAGGGTTGAGTACAACCAGACTGTCAGGCTGATTCATGGGATGGGGAATAAAGGCTAGTGAAAAACAAGTGTTGATCCTTGGACTTCTGATTTTCAAGCATTTTATGGAAGTTTCTATGTTGGGTCTACTTGCTTTCATGTTCTTCAGAATTTCAATGCTTATCCATTGCAGTGTGCTTACTGTCATATTAAAAAAATTACACAGTATAGTTTTGATTTTGGTAAAAGATACTAATGCAAACCTCCAAAAGACAGGTGAAAGATATTTTACATCTCATTAATACTTGTTTATTCACAAAATCACACAAGTCATGGGTATGCTAAACTATGATGTACTACAGACAGTAATCTCTGAACAAAATGGTCTATCTGTATGGTTCAGTCAAGTGTCCTTAAAAATACAGATCCCAAAAGCAGCACAGTCACTGTGTGCAATGCTGTGCTTTAGCTAATTAGATCTGCACCAGCAATGAGCAGAAGTGCTGTTTCGTACTTCTTGTTTAAAAGCTAGCTTGTTTGCAGCTAATTCAGGTGTCTACTATGAAGACACACCAAGAGATTAGAATCTTCCTTCCACAAGTTCTGGTGATCTCCAGGAAGGAGAGACAGCTATCAGAATGACAACTTTCATGATTGTAATGGAGAAGGATATTAAATTCGTTATTTTGAAATGTGAAATGGCTGTTCTGAAGCTGATTAAGGCTTCAGTGTTGAAAGGAGCTGAGGTTTGACTGCCTTTAAAACCCCATGTTGTCGCTATTGGGTTGCTGAAATTAGACTTTCCCATCTCAAATTAGAGGACTGATATTAATGCTGTCATGTGTCTCAGAGTGCTGAGGTCAATGGTTAAGGCCATCCTGATAAACTGCAGAAAAGAGAGATGTAGATGACACCACGCTCACATTCTAACCCAACTATTTCCTGTTACTAATTGTGGACTGCTTCCAAAATACAACAGCAGTGACAGACTAGTTCAGTGGACTATTAAATTAGTGAGGTTGACCAAAATTTGCTCTTTATATCCAACTTGATAGGTTCAGACTTTTATCTGACTGACTGGTGATGTGCAAGTAAAGTCTTTGACAACAAAAAGCATGGGAAAGGTGTTCTACCTTACATTATTTTGCAGAGCCATGGCCACTGAGGGAAATGATCTACTAGACTGCAATGTATCCCATTTAAGAAATGCTTCAGGAAGTAGAAGGCAGTGATGAAGTCAGTTCAAGACAGCTTGATTCTCCATTCCATTACACATTATATTCTGACGTCAAAAGAATCACTCAAGCATAAAACAAAGTGAAAAGATGGAAGAAGCAAATCCAGTTTGCTTCTGATGATGACCATCTCTGAACAGACTTTTTTGCTATATGCTACTGTCTACATATTAAAAGCTTTTGCACCATCTTTTCTAGGGAGTGGAAATGTGTATTTCTATTTTCTTTCTAAGCCAATTTACCCTGAAATACCTCTCCTTCATGCAGAGAGCCTTACACAATAATTGACAATATTTTGACATTTTCAAGGGGTACGTAAGAGCATTCAAGTCTAAAATTAAAGTCTGCAACTAGTCTTTTCAATTTGTCACCACCTGTTGCCTTTTGCTATATCAGAAATCAAGAAAATGAAGATTACCTATCCTGGTAGGAGGTTATGGAGCTGAAAATGACAGAAGAGGAAGATACCTAAAGAACTTTTAGAATATTCATGTGAGAGGAATAAGCAACGCATTTTGAAGGTAGCACTAACATGAAGGGTATTTCTGGATAAATAAGGCTTGTGTTTGTTAAAATTAAAAATACTGAAAATCTTGAGTTGAATACTGTCTTTGTATAATTACATTTTGGAATCAAAGAGAATAACCTAGAATTTATTTTTTGATATATAAAACAATGAATATTATTGCCAAGATAGAGATAGGGAGCTGAAGGGATGGTCCACAGAAGAATCAACTTTGAGGAAATAAACGTCCTCAATTACATATCCTCTTACCTTAAAGAAGGAAAAATTCCTGGTAGAATTCCTCACTGACAATAAACAGCAGAAATACTTCAACTGAAAAGTACCTAGTCTCTAAATGTGGTTATTCAGACTGATGAAATTTGCTGCAGCAACAGGTATTTCTCTTTACATGTCTCTGTCTTTAGACATTCAAATGGTACCTACAATGTGGTTTTGAATCACCAGACAGAAGCTTGGTGTTTTAGCTGATTCTTTTTGAAATCACTTTGCCAACATCTATGTATTTCTCAACCCACTTCCAATCCTTCATTTCTTAAAATATTTTTAACAAACAACAGTTCTCAGACATTGAAAGAGCTATGCAATTGAAAAAAATACCCTAATCACTCTTATGAAGTAATATTTTAAGAAAAATACACTTTTTTCTGAAGTTTTCATATTTGAGACATTATATTTTCTGCTAAAAAAAAATTCTCTTTGAAAAGCATTTCACATTCTTGTTTTTGGCAGAAGCCTTTAAAATTGAAATAATGTTTCCCCTTGATCACAAAAGCAAGAGAGATCAATACATAGCTAAATCCTATTAAGGACGTGAGAATGCACCATATGCAGCCTTACAAGGACCGGTAATCTACTAGCTTATATTAACTCATTCGAAGAACAGGAAACTACACTTAAGAAAGTAAAATGGTATAGCAAATTTATTTTACAAATGTATGAACATAAATCTGCACCTTTGTGTTCTGATATATATACACTGGCTACTGAGTTCAAACCTTGTGCAGCTATCACTTCAAATAAAGACAGTCAGAAAAGAGAGTTTAAAATAGAATCAACTGTATTATCTGGCATTTTGTTCTACACTCAGCTAACAATTAAATTACGTTTCAAGTAAACATAAGTATCCAGCAACCATATAGTAAAGAGAGAAAACAATGCATCTAAGAAGGTGTAGCTATGTGGTGATACAGACTGATATACAGCTGATGTATTTGACAGGTTTATATTTTTTTCATTTCTCATTGGTGACTGCATGCTATTCTGTTGATATTTGCTTCAAGTATTTATTTTCAGATCTTCATTATATTTGCTCTAAGGATTTTAATTGGTGCAAAAATACAATCCTAAATAGGGCTATCAATTTAAGGAGCAGTAACTGGGTCCCACCAGAATGACATTGTCTTTGTCGTAAGTGCAAATATGTTCAGACTGAAAAGAACCCAAGAAATACACACCTGTTCATGTTCACTCTACTAAACTATACAATTTCATTTTGAATGAGTATACTGCATTACCAAACAATATAAATTTATTGGCATTAGACATCATTACAGAAATACTTAAGTTGGGGATGACCAACTAAGAGGTTAATATAATTCATGCTGCACAGTGCAAAACATCAGTTTAAAAATGTTTCTTCTCCTGTGTAAAAAGGTATGTACTATGGACTTCCAAGAAGTGAGCTCAAGTAGTACTCACAGAATAGCATGATGAGCTAAAACAAGTTCTTGCATATAATTTTTTCCCCAAATACCACTTTCACTAAAACAAACAAGACAGACGACCATACGCATAAATAGAAAAAAACCTCATTTTTAACATATCTTTATTAAATTTGTAACTGCTCTGTTAAGGTAAAAGGCGACTCCTTATTTATCCTCCTGAAATGGTGTATATGTCACATAAATAAAACACGACATACTTCTTGCATTTGTGAGATTTAGGAAGAAGAGACTCCATTTTTATTTACTTTCATGGCGAAGTTGATTTAATCAAAATATATGTATACTTTTATATGTGTATATGTATTTAAGCAATTTCAGAGTTTTGTCTAATCTATCTCAAATATTCATTTATCTTAACCTAGGATTTACTTTAGTGATAATGTAGTGCTATTTAAAAGAAGAACAGGTTCACCACAATATCAATTAGTTAGTATTCCCATTCTCTTTCTCAATAAAAACTATCTGCAATTATGACTAAACAGTATCTTTGAACTACAGTTAATTATGGTAACGAAAATTAAGGGCTATTTTCTAAATATCATCGATGGCTATTTCTTGTTGGCTATTTAAGTTGTTATAAACAATTTTTATTGCCTGATGGATATTATAAAGACAAACTACTCTGCAACTACTCTGGCAGACTGACTACATTCTATTTTGAATCAAACAAAAAACATAAAGGAACATTTCAGGATGCTCTAAAATATTCCGAATACTTCAGCCTGACCATAACATGTTATCAACCACTGTCTCTGAAGGAGCGTACACAACACGAAGTACATCTTCAAGTTGTTTACTGCTGGTCACAGACTCTGTTTTGTGCAAAACCCCCTTTTCCTTTTTTTTTTTTTTTCCACAAAAGCAAGGGAAAGCAAGATCAAATTAGGAACTTATCTACAATCAGGAAACCTTTGGCTGAGCTAGGAACTAAGCTATTACTTTTGGAAGCCTTTTCAAGACTCAGTCACAAAACAATCCATCCCTATGCAGTAGGTCTCATGTGATGGATAAGGTAAGGATGGAGAACACCTGTATGCTGCATACACTTCAGTCTCTCTTGATTGACACTCTCACCCAGTCTTTGAATTGATGCTGAGGCAGTATAAATCCCTCAGGGATGCAACAAATGAGGACTCTTTCATGGAGGAGCAGGTGTCAATAGTGACAATCATTTCAGTGCAATCGCACTTGCTGTACCATGTTTTTATGGTGAAACAGAATTTTATCATTGACCGTATCAAATACATAGGAAAATCCAGCTGGGTTAATGTTAATGCAATACAATACAAATGCTCAGCGATGCAAAAAAAGACTAAATCCAACAAAGAGAAATACCAGGTTATTAGTCTTGTGTATTCTACATGATTCTCACTATTCCAAACAGCTATCTTAGTCAGCAAAATTTCAAAGAAAAACATTTTTCTTTGTTTTAAAAGAATAAACTTTGCTCTTATTCAAATAGCAGTATTCAGGAGCTAAAGACATAATTCACACTCTGAAACAGCTTTAGTAGATTCTAGGAGAAATGCATGCATTTTCTTATTCCAAGACCAGGTTAACAGCTTCCAATCACATCCTGCTGTTGCTATGTGTGTCCACTCAGTTTTTGACACATGGCAGTTTTCCTGTTTGTTCCTGTCACAGGTGACAAGGCATACAGATTCACGGGGCTAAATATTTTGAATCAATCACATTAAAAGCTGTCATTAACCAGCAATCGTATCAATTCCACTGACATTCTGTACCACAGCTTTTGGATGAAATGGATTGATCTACAAGTAACATTTAGAATTTAGACAGGGCCAATGACTTTTGTGGCTGATCACTGTTTTTCCTTGCATAAATATAGGAAGGACAAAGAAATGTTCAATTTAATGTTCAACCTGCATTTAAAAAGATCTTCATCCAACTGAAAAAAAACCCCAACCCTAAAGCAAACACCAAAAAAACAACTTCCAGGTTTAGCTAGCTGGGTATCACAGGTCAAAAATCAACGTGGGAAAAATAAGCTGCTTCTCACAGATGATGCACTTGAGTAAGGCCACTTACTTTTAGAAACAGAAACAAAAATCAAAAAAACCCATACAGATGCTCTTGAAATTACTGTGCTTTAAATGGCTACATTTTCCCTTTGAAACAAAACCACGAAAGGACAACTCCCCCTAACTGTGTACAGTACAGTCTAGATATATAAATTCAAATGAAGAGCTCAAGTTAACACCTGCTTAGGGTTCTGTGTTAAGAGTATAATTGGGTACTTCATCTGTTAAAGGTGTGTATAATAAATTTTTCCCTAATAGTATCAAATGTTGACCAATTTTGAACTAACAAATTTGTATTAAAAGATAGTTGCACTATGAATGATGTCATCTTACCTGTGTATGTTATCTTGACCAGAAGGGACTACACCCAGGTTTGCTGCCTTCACTAGCTTCTCAATTATTACAAGTCTAGTAGAGTTCTGTGGAGCAACAGCTACTGCAGCAGATGTCTCATTCATTCCTGTCAGCATCCCTGAAATGTTAAGTATTTCATTGTGAATACTTAAAGATTTGCATATTAAGCATAAAACCAAAATAAGAGACTTCTAAACAAAAACCTATATTTGCATTAAAAGTTAAACCACTAGTCAAGAAAACAATTTTGCAATAAATTAATTAGATTTGTTTAAGGTATTACTTGCAATGCCCTATAATTATTAATAACTGAAAAATGATACTAATACAACCATGGAACTAAGACGGCTCTTTTTAC
>NDXB01011871.1:87235-109735 GCA_002631895.1 Agapornis roseicollis
ATTAGAGTATCAACCAAGTGCTTCAAGAAGGATTAATCTATACATATCAGCTCCAATTTTATCATGGAATCTCTAAACAGTGTAATAACTACCTGAATGATTTCTACCTTGTTAATCCAAAAGGCTGCTAATTTATTACATCAATAAAACTAATCCATTTTCTCCAGTATAAATGTGTATTAATATAGTATGCATGTTCTTGCATTTCTGAAAATGTAACTTTTACTCACATTAATGTTTATTTGCAACCTATAAAGCATCACACTCAAACTAAATGCCTGCAAAGGACAAATTATTATACATTTTACAATTCCTTTAAAAGAACTGTTATTCACAAATCCCACCATCAATAATATCTGTCCCAGAAATACAGCGAAACCTAGAAAAGGTATGACTTCAGACAGAAAGAATTACTGTTGTCTAAAAAAACCCAAACAAATGAAACAATTCTGGAGTAACAAAACCACACACCATATTGGTTGATGTAAAAACATACTGAAATACTGCAGAATTTGAGGCAGTTTTTGTATGGGCAGAGAGGTAAAAAACCTTTCTTTCAGTAGTAGCATAATACTATCAAGTGCTATAGATTCCTCCTTAAGAAATAAATACCATACAGTGAACTTGCTCTCCCTATTCATTCAATTATCCAAGTTTCTAACCATCTCATTTTGGAGCAATCCAAGGCTACAGAAACTCAAGACACATTCATTCTGCTATATTCGATTGACTAACTATACCATAAGGGATTAGGCTAACAATTCAGGACCAGTACATCCAGTCAGAATTTTTGTTAATGCTTTGAGGCATGAAAATTTTTAGAACAGAATACTTTTTCATGATGAACCAAACAGTCAATACATATTGATGGCTGATAGGCCTCAGATACCCCACTCAAATACAATGATACAGTCATTAGAACAGAAAATATATTTAATCAACTAATATCCACGGTATTTAAATTAACCTCAAACTGATTTTTTTTTTTTATAACTCTGCAAATTCAACATACTGAAAAAACCAGACTGATGGAAAAAACAGCACTAGATGACAAATATAAAAAAGGTATGTGTCTCTCTGCTGAAGATGCAAGACAAGCAACTTGAAAACAGGAAAGCATTTTATGGTCCTATTACTTAAAATTTTAATACTTACCATAGTTATCTGATTTCACAATTTCACAAATGCTTAGGACTAGTACATTCTTACTTTCCGACTTCTGAAGTGTTATAATTATGCTTATGTATTTCAAGCATTGGTTTTTCAAATAAAATTCAGAATTACTAGTTTTGTTGAAAATCATAGAATCATAGAATAGTTAGGGTTGGAAAGGACCTTAAGATTATCTAGTTCCAACCACCCTGCCATAAGCAGGGACACCTCACACTAAACCATGCCACACAAGGCTTCATCCAACCTGGCCTTGAACACTGCCAGGGATGCAGCACTCACGACTTCCTTGAGCAACCCATTCCAGTGCCTCACCACCCTCACAGTAAAGAACTTCTTCCTTATATCCAATCTAAACTTCCCCTGTTGAAGTTTTAACTTGTTACTCCTTGTCCTATCACTACAGTCCCTAATGATTATCTCATAAACATACACTGAAACAATTCCTTCAAACTTAGCTAGTATTCCCTTTATAAAGAATCATTATGAGGAGCTGCTTTTAAATATTTGCTTATGTAACAAATTCTCACTTTTTTTTTTTTCATATACTATAAATACTGTCCATCTCTAAGGCCATTAGAATGCTAGAGGAGCAGGCATTGTTTGAGTAAGTAATTTTTTCTTTAATTTTTCCTTGGAAAACTGACCAGGAACTCCATCACCTTAGAAGCTGAAGGAAAGGTCTTTAATCGGCTGGGAAAGCTGGGGCTGTTCAGCCTGGAGAAGAGAAGACTGCATGGAGACCTCATAGCAGCCTCTCAGTATTGAAGGGGGCCCACAAGGATGCTGGGGAGGGACTCTTAATTAGGGACTGCAGTGACAGGACAAGGGGTAATGGGTTCGAACTTAAACAGGGGAGGTTTAGATTGGATATAAGGAAGAAAATCTTTCCTGTTAGGGTGGTGAGATGCTGGAATGGGTTGCCCAAGGAAGTCGTGAGTGCTCCATCCCTGGCAGTGTTCAAGGCCAGGTTGGATGAAGCCTTGTGTGGCATGGTTTAGTGTGAGGTGTCCCTGCTTATGGCAGGGTGGTTGGAACTAGATGATCTTAAGGTCCTTTCCAACCCTAACTATTCTATGATTCTATCACTGCCTCATAACTTTTTGCTGTTTATATATACTGCCTGGACTATGTGACTAAAGCTTTCAACAACACTTTTATTGGCATTGTTGAACTGATTGTTTAACTAACATTATCTTTCATATTAAGGCAAGATGTGCACTATATAATTCACCATAATACAGATAAAACAGCTTTCTGTACCATGATTCATGTCCTGCATTGACTGAACATGCCACTTGCTCTGAATTGCTTGTAACAATCTTTTCACAACAAGAAGAAATAAAAGCATGAGCATAGCTTGGGTTTTACATGTCTCTAACAGCTCGAGAGGACCACTTGACACCTCTGCTGTTAACAAAAATCCCATCCCCCTTTGCCCCAGTGATTAAAAAGCTAGTAAGATATTCTTTGGTAACCTATGAACTCTTCATAGTCTGCAAACAGAAATTCCAATTGCTGCCTGTTATTCAAAACCACTTTGTTCTTAACTTCACTTCAGCCAGCATCTGTTTTGCTTTGCATTACTATAATTTTAGCGTACTTCAGTAAATTTCTTTTTCAGCCAGAGAAAATCATCCTCCCTTATATAATTTACTTTATTACACACTTTACAGATATACAGCTTTTGTTTGTTGACCAGCATCTCTCTTACTACATCTTTATATTAGAGATGTAGTAATACCTAATTTAACAGGAGTAATTTGACAGTTCCATAGAACAATTCAGGTCAGAAGAGGCATCTGGAAATCATCTGGTCCTGATAAATGACACTGCAAGACTAACATGTAATCCTTTAGAAGATGCACAGTTTTAACTTTTCTTTAGATGCTTGCAGCAGGAGCAGCACACACCTGTCATCTGAAGCCAGTGCCCATTTTCCCTATTGTCTCTCTCTTAGCTCTACAAAACACTTGAGGACAATGATGGCAACATCTTCTTTAAAACTAATACAAATGATGTATGTAAACTTGTGCGTGAGTTCTTATAAGATTCCACATAGCAGTCTTCAGAGCTCAAAAGCTTTAAAAAAATATTCTAATAAGAGGCTGAGGAATATTCTTCCTGATATTTATATTATTCTTTTTTACATAACTAATAGCTGCTTGACCCAGAATCCATCTATTCACATCCATTTCACTATTTCTGTCTTGTATTCAAAAAATCTTCACAGATGATAAAAAAAAAAAAAAAAAAAAAAAAAAAAGAGGAAAGAAGAGAAAAAAATATAGCACAGTGTATTTCAATGACAAGCAGAAAATTCCTTCTAGTAATTCCTTTGCTGAAAGACTCAAGTGTATCGTCCTCAAATGTCACCAAAACAGAATTAGGTTAAAATTAACTCTTAAAAAANAAAGAAAGGAAGAGGAGAAGCCATACACTAAGTTACTGCAAAACATGGAATGGAGAAGGTTAGGAGACTTTGCTCACAGTCTTTCTGAAAGAACGAAAAGACAGTATCCTGCTTTTATAAGAAAAAAGGCTGAAGTGATGGAAGAAACAACAGTAGTGGTTCATGCCCAGCCTCACTTTTTCCAGGATTCAAAAGTAAACACAGCAGTGTGGAAATACACAAAATCTGACAAAGAAAAATAAAATTCTGCAGTGGAGCACTACAGTCAGTCTGTATCATCAAGGATTTATTCTTACCTTTCCTCTATGCAATGATGTCTACCTGCCTTGCAATGACTAACGTCTCCTACTGGGAGTTGTGAATATACTAATGCTTAACCAGGATTCAGTAAGTTACCAGACTGCCAATAATAAACTGCTTTATACTTCTATGTTGTGTATATCTGGCTTGCAGAATCTTAACAAAGTAACCCAAGAAGAAATTGTAAAGCTCACAAATATATTTTAAAACACTAATTTCCTCCATTTATTTCTCTGTAACTTTCTGCTTGAGAGGCATGATTATGCAGAACACCAGTTTGTCTGAAAGAATGTGCCTCTGGAAGGAGGTCATACATGTAAAATAACCAGAAGAGATGTTCTCTTACAAATATATAATGTAAGCATTTTAATACATAATCTAATAATCTAAACAAATTAATTTGGAGCAGTTTTCAAATTGAGGTATATCACCTCTTTTTAATTAGATGTGTGATCTTGCTTAATAAAAATAATATTTATGAGGTCTTTCAAGGCTCAGGCCTTAGAACTTCTCTCCATAATGCAGTTTCTCCTTCACTGTCCTTGAGTTGTACAACGAATTCAGAAGAGATCTAAATATTTTATTACTCATATTAGTTTTGTACTTCTTACAGTTTGTATTTATTGAACTGCTAGTACAACAGCACATCCCCAAGCAGAGAGGTAGTGTTTGCTATGCAAAACACACAGACCATGATTGGCATCTAAGACCAATTGATCTACCCATTACCACTATGTCCCTACCCCCACAAGCTTTACTACAAAGCTATTGATTTAAACGCTGCCGATCGGTTTCCATTTTCTGATTTTGGGCAGGCCAATTAAGAAAGTGAGTAATTGTGATTACACTGCTTCAGGATCAATTACATTTGATGCAAGACAAAGTGCTCCTCTTACAACAACGTTAGGAAAATTATTTTGATCAGGAACACGCTACCACTGAACATGCCTCTAACAAAAATGCAAAATAACTGCCAAATGTCTTCCATTAAGATATGTTAGCAGGAAAAACAAGAACATCAACACCTTTCTGTGCACACTATTTCAACTATATTTTTACTAACTTCTACAAGTAATTCTTCCTTTTGGACAAAAGCTTTTTAATAAATAAGACAAGTCAAAAAGGCTGCAGCTGAGTTCTCTGAGATCCTGTACCTGAAACATCACACTATGCAATTTCTTCAATAACACTGAACATTACTAGGATTTTGAACAATAGATTTTTTAACAGTAAAATAGCAATTTTAATGCAAAGAACATTTTATCTGTTTTTATGCTTTTTCTAGCAAGTAGTGTTAAAGAGACAAGGCCCTATCAATTAGCAAAGGAACAAAGTAAGCAATTCCTATTCTTAATTTAATTTTAAACTTAGCTTGAGCGCCTTGTCATTGGACTCACATTGTCCAAATCATTAAAATGAATACACCACTGAGGTCTGAGGCAAATCTATTTACAGTGATGTTACTCATAGTCTGGTCGGTGTTCGGGAATATTGATCTGTCTTGTTTGTCTAATAGGAAAATAATAAACAATTACTAGGCAATGTTGGAGAAAGAAATCAGTTTTTATATATCACTAATACAGCAGACCTCCCAAAACATAACGATGATGATCTGCATAAAATCAATGTGTTATGCTACATTGCTTATCCTCATCACTGCTAAGATTCTCAGCAACAAATGGTCTAAGTTTGGAATCAAATCATTAGTATACTGAAAATATGTACTCTAAAAAAAGAATGTTTCTGCTTGATAAACTGAGCATATTTTACTAAAAAACCCCAAATCCCAAATATATTTAAGGAAAGAGAGCCTATCATTTTGAAGGCATTATGAAATTTCATTGCCTAGAAGGGAACTTCCCTTTCCAAACGAATCATAGCATCAGGCAACAGTCCAAAGCTGGTTCCAAATTTCAGCAAACAGCATACAGACCAGCTACAACAACGTGATACACATAATATACATGCTGCAGACATCTTGCTGCAGGTACTGATAGCTATAAAATGACTATACATGTGCATAGACTGTATAGGAACATGTTTGAGCAGTGGTAAAAATAAGTAACTCTAATAACAGAAGCTCCTTGCCCTGAGAACATGAGATTTTATTTTAGTAGTGATTCTTTTGGAGTCACTTGGGTAAATCTCTATTATTAAGATTTTCCTGCTATCTTTAACAACCAGCAAGTTGCAAAAGCTGTGCTTAGAACTACACTGAAATGTCTACAGTATTCAAGAAAAAGGCAGGGAACTTTCTCAGAAGGCTTCTCCCCTAAGCTGGAATGCGGCAACAAGAATGCCTATTCAATACCCATAATATATACAGTAGTGCTTTTTGCAACAAAATATGTCAGAAAACATAATATCAAAATATGAAAAAAAAAAAAAGGGCAGATCTATGTAGTTCACCTGTATAGGTTCCATGACTATAAGCCTGGATAGCTCTTAAAAGAAGGTGTCTAGCTTTCTTCCATATATTCATTCCTACCGTTTGGACACTGCTACTATGAATTTTCCCTGGTTTCAAATGCTAGTGTGTAAAAGAGTTCTCACTGGCTGAGCAAGCTCCCTGCTAGCCTACAATGCAACAGGAACTCGTACAAAAGAACATCTTCAATGTGCCATTAATAAGCATAAAAAATGTAAATCAAGTATGTAAGACAAAATCTAGTTGGCCACCCAGTTAGTTTTCATTCTCCCTTTAAGAATTTTAAATAACCTACAGCATGAAGAACATGCTTCTTTGGTCAGCAAATTCTGGGGTTGGTTTCATGTAGTCATGCTACATAGATCATGAACAGCCATAATAAGCACTTGAGGTAGCAAAACTGCTCACACTATGCACTTTTTTGACTTGTGATTTCTTACAAGGAAGAATACGCACAAAACACTCCAGCAGACCACTCAGATTTGACTTCTCCCTTCAAGGTAGTGTTATTAAGAAGAATCCCAAGAAGAAGGGTAAATAATAAAGATGAAGCTCAAGAACAGAGAAGCAATTCTACATCAGAAGAACAGTTCATACTTCTGCTTGGTATCATCTCCACCAGGGGAAAACCAGGACCTCCCAAGCACAACTTGTCAAAGAGTTTTTGAACTTATACATGTGATTTCAAACCTAGATTTGAGCTTACCATCAAATCTGTGTTTTTAGAAGTAAGTGTGAAAAAATTCGGAAGACTGACGTAAACTGATAATCCTTGTAACAGTAGAACCAAACACTAATCTCATCTTATTTCTCTAAAAACATCTGAGGTATACATCATGTTGTGAACTGTTCTTCATTTCTTTAAATATTTAATAAACAGCAAGTCTGCTACTGCCAAGTAAACTTCCAATATAACCTACTTGCGCCTCCAGAGAGCAAAAAATCACCCTTCCTCCCCAGGAACTCACCATAACTGGAAACTGGCGATCTGAGTAGAATCACAGAAGTCAATACCCACTGAAACGGTAATGGATCCTGCAGGCTCAAGGTATTCTACATGAAAACATTTTGAATAAGTAAACTACACATGCAAAGCTATAGAAAACCCCAGATGCAAACTCTCAAACTGTACACAATCAGAAAAACTGTATTAAAACAGACAAACAAAACCCAAATCAAAACCTCCATAAAAATAGCTAATACTTGTAGCTCTAGATCAAGGAAGTATCACTCAAATGTCACTTAAGTGTCTTAGATTCCCTCTCCCCACGGTTGGTATACATGAAATGTTGCCCTTTTAATCTTACAGTCCCACTATCAACAAAGTAAGAATTTTCCCTAGAAAGTCTAGGAAAATTTTTCACAGAAAAAATACACTGAAGTTACATCATTTTACTTGTGTACACATCCAGCACAGAGATTTTCAGAAACAACAGTCTGCAAATGTACTTAATAAAAAAACAATCTGGTTTGGTAAAAAAAAATATGGTAAAAAAACAATTACAAACATAAAAAAAAAATAGATTGCCACACACAGTAAGAGATGAACTTAGAATACTTCATATTCAGCATGATTTATTTATTTCTCAGTATTCTGTTTGTATTAGTTGTGGAAAGGAGTAGAAAGATTATGAACCCAAAATGGAAGACAATTTTGTGCTTTACAAACAATGCAGACCTGGGGACTTCTCAAATTAAGATATTAAAAGACATGCTCATTCTTAGTTTCCTGGCTATATCACTATACTGTTTTCTTAATGCTGTAGAGCTAAGGTTTTGTTTTGGTAGGAAGAAAAGCTCTTTCTTTACATAAGCAGAGGCACTAAGAACAAGCGTTGTAGCAGTTTGACTTCTCAAGACTGCAAGAAAGGAAACCTAAAAGCGCAGTTAAAATACAGGAATTCAAATAAGAATTACTGGGCAGGCAGGAAAGTGCCTAATTTCCAGTTTATTCACTGACCTATCTGATGATTTTTAAGAACTGAAGAGCAGGCAGTGGCTCCACAACACAAGGAAAAAAAATGTAACTGTTCAAGATTAAGGTCTGACAAATATGGAAAATGTGTATGCAATGCAGTTGAGTAAAGACTAAGCTGATGCTAGGAAATAAAGAGAAAACAAAGTATTTCAAGAGGTCTGTGTAAAGCATTGAAAGATTACAGGCTCATGCTCGAATACAGACTAAACCTTACTGAAGTCTTGGATCTCACTGTTTTCCAGTAGGGTTTTAAAGGCACCTAAGCCAACAAGAAAATACTGTGCACAGGGACTTAGGTAAAATATTTTGGTCCATTTCTCCTGGCAAAATCAGGACAATTGCCAGCATTAATTGCAGAGATGGAGGCAAAACTAGACACAGTCCAGTAGGAATACCTGTCTACACTGACACTTCTTTCGTTTCTGCTGGGCAAATTAAAGGATGCATTTTCCAAATGTTGAAACAGAAGATATAGTTACAAGAACAGGACATATAAACTGAGTTACATAAAGTGACAAAGAATACAGAAAATTTGCATTCAAATAAGAAAAGCAATGTTTTTTGAAGGAACTACGGATGATATATTACTTATTTTCCAATGAAGAAATCAAAAGCTTCACAGGACATAGGCCACAATATGTCCGTCCTGGGGAAATAAATACTTTAAAGGGTAGGACTGTCTTGCGGAATTCAAGAAACCTGAAGTGGGTAACTTACTTTTTTAATGTAAGAGAAGTAAATGCTACTGTTCCCTAACTATTATTGTGAGTTCAGTATCTCCTGGTCTGATTTACAGAAATACCAGTGCTCTACTTATAAGCCTTTGCGACTTTATTTCTTTAAATGTTTAAAGGGAGGGATATAAATTAAGGCTGATTGTCAAAACTAACACGAAATCAGAACTCTGCACTGTAGCCTTTATCACAGAAATAAACACTAAACAGTTCACTTAACACAAAAATTAGTATCTTTTCTAAAAGTAATCTTGATCAAGCATGTATAATCATCAAAATGAAAATGACTACAAGATTTTAACTCTTAAATAAACAGTAGCATTGTACAACTGCTTCTGTAACTATTTGTTGTAAATCTGTAGAGCCTTTTCAATATTAAAAATATGTATTTCAATAGCATACAGCAATTTAATACCAAGCTTCTTTTTAATGATTCTAATGCTTTACTGAAAACACAAGTACACTCTTTTACTTCACTGCTGTGCTTTAAGAACTTGTTTCTATATTCTTCTAATGTAACCTGGATTCACAGGATAATATTCAGAAAAGCAAGCTCCAGGAGACCATATATCAGTCTTCCAGTATCTGAAAGGGCCTAGAACAAATCTGTAGAAGGCCTTCCACAAGGTCACGCAGGGACAGAACATGGGGGAATGGCTTTAAACAGATTTAGATTAGGTATAAGGAAAAAAATATTCACTGTGAGGGTGGTGAGACACTGGAACAGGTTGTCCCAAAGGGCTGGACAGAAAATAATTCTGAATACAAATCAAAAACTCATTCTAAATAGTAGCCCATTATAGCCATTCTGGATTAAGGCTGTAAGAAAATCAAAGTTTGTGGGAAGTCAGAAAAACTTTTTATCAGCTGGAACTGATATGTTATTTGAAAACAGGTAGACTTCAGGCATGGAAGTTGTTATCTAAGGAGTTATTTTTGATGTCAAATGCAAGTAGGGGAAAGATGAATTAATTTTTTGTTAGTATCAGATTATTTAAGAAAATACAGCTGCATGAGTGTGTGTGTATGTATACATATCTATATCAGTACACTCATGACTATGCAAACCCCCTTTCCTATATTTAAAATTTTGCAAAGCGTTAAGATGCTATATTTTTAAAGATAGGATACAATTACCTATTGGACTAAACTCATGCATCCTCATGCCTGGAGACAATTTCTTCTCCTTAATGTGAATATTCTCTATCTTGTGATCAGTCGTGTTTGTTACTGTCAATTGCACAGATACCATACGATCACCAAAAATGCCTGGCTGTCTTGAGAAGTGATAATGAGCTGCTAATCCTTTTCCACTCATTCGATGAAGCAGTTCCTGTGTTTTTGTTGGCACAGAGACTTGGGTAGTGACCTGTTAAGTACAAAACAAGGGTTGGTGAATGTTGTAAGAGAAGAACAGATAAAATGACAATTAAATATTGCACTTTTCACTCAGCTAGAGCACCTGCTTTCTAGACATAATTTTAGTGAACTATAAACATGTAAGGACATATTCAAATTTCAGTAATACGTATCAGATAACAGAACCTAAAAATAACATTTCTGGTGCTGAGAAATAGAAGCTTTATTTGCCTCACTTCCCATTATACATCTCTTTTCAGTATTTTAACTCTACTGTTATTTATTATCAATTTTTTTTTCAGAGTTAGAGTTAAAATAATTATGTTGAGCCAACATGAAGTCTCATTCCATTCCATGCATCAGATCTCAAGGGTGACCCCAAGCCCACGCTGTGCAGTTAAAGTAGAGTGGGAAATTTTCATCTTCTGTTGTTAAAACCATCAAAAAATGTGGCCTAAGAATTACATCAAACAAATACTAAACCCACAGCTATATATAGCAGAAGGATGTTGCCATTTTTAAAACATCCTTGCTGCCAGAAGGATATTTAGCTCCACTCTATTCTGAAGAAGCAGCATGACATTCAGTGTGCAAAGAAATTTCCAGAAGATACTGCTGCAAAGGAACTCATAGTCATAGATTCAAAACTGCAAAAGTATGGAATATGCAGAAAATTGTGGAAAAGTGATTCTGAATTCTTTAAACAAGTTTTAAAGAAAAGCTAGGAAATAACAGGTGCAGTAACACCACCACAAACAGAACACGGAAGCTGAAAAAGCTGAATGCTCAGCATGAGAATCTCATTTGTCTGGTCAATGCACTATGAGCTACTAAATTTTACTGTGTATCTGCTTTCACTGATGAGAGTTCATCTTCTCTTGCCCTACCAATAGCTCTGACTGTGTAACCAAGTGGAAGAGACAACTGCAAATAGCAGGATGTTCAAGACTCTGAGCGCTAAGCAAGAATGGGCTTTTATCTTGCCTTCTCTACAGAAGTCTTAAAGGTTGCTACATTTCCCTCACTACCACATTAAACATGGAGGGGCCGATCTGAAAACTTAGTGAACACTTTCAGTAATATGAGAAGCTAGTAAGAGCAGGGATTTAAAGGCATAAGGGGACTGGAGCACCTTCCATATGAAGACAGGCTGAGAAAGTTGGGGCGGTTCAGCCTGGAGAAGAGAAGGCTGCGTGGAGATCTCATAGCAGCCTTCCAGTATCTGAAGGGGCTTATAGGGATGCTGGGGATGAACTGTTCCTTAATGATGGTAGTGACAGGACAAGGGGTAATAATGGGTTAAAACTTAAACAGGGGAAGTTTAGATTGGATATAAGGAGGAAGCTCTTTACTGTGAGGATGGTGAGGCACTGGAAAGGGCTGCCCAGGGAAGTTGTGAATGCTCCATCCCTGGCAGTGTTCAAGGTCAGGTTAAACAGAGCCTTGGGTGACATGGTTTAGTGTGAGGTGTCCCTGCCCATGGTAGGGGGGGTTGGAACATGATGATCTGAAGGTCCTTTCCAACCCTACCTATTCTGTGACTCTGTGAAGGTGTTACAGAAATGGAAGAGTGTCTGAACATCAGGCTGTAAAGAATCCTGTTGAAAAGCTTCAGAAGTTAGACAGCACATAACAAATTTGATCTTTGTCTCTGAGCACCTGTCTCTGAACTGGAAATCCAGGCTAGTAATATCCATCGAATGAGTATCTATAAAGATGAACTATTAAATGTTTAGAAATGTGAGCATAACATTGGTGAAAGCTGAAGAAAACATGAAGAACCAGATGTGTATTCAGAGGGGGCTTTGGAAGGTACATTAAATTCCACACGTATCATACTGAATGAGGAACAAATAATGAAGGAGAAAAGGCAGAAAGTCTTCCCATCCCCTCAAAACTCAACCAATGTGTGACTGTAATTAGAACAACACATACAGGATGTTACTGAGTAAAAACCTCTGGAAAAAACTTTCATATCAAATTTCACTTTCAACTTTTCACCTGGTGCTTCTTTCTCTAGCCTCCGGTACCAGTTTTCTTCATAAACAAATTAATGATCTGAGTCAATGGCTCAAAGTCCAAATGAAGACCAGTAACGAGTGGTGTCCCCCAAAGGTCAGTGTTGGGACTGATCTTGTTCAACATCTTTGTCAGCAACATGAGCAGTGGGATTGAAAACACCCTCAGCAAGTTTGCTGACAACACTAAGCTGTGTGGTTCAGCTGACGCACTGCAGTGAAGGGATGTCATCCAGAGGGACCTTGACATTCGTGAGAGATGGCCAATGCCAACCTCATAAAGTTCAACAATGTAGGCTGCTCGAGGAAGTGGTAAATGCTCAACCCGTGGCAGTGTTCAAGGCCTGACAGGGCAGGGCCTTGGTTGACATGGTCTAGTATGACGTGTCCCTACCCATGGCAAGGGGGCTGGAACTAGAAGCCCTTAAGTTCCTTCCCAGCCCTACCATTCTATGATTCTATGATCTACCAATAACTTTTAATGTGAAGACAAAAGGCAATTTTAGAATATGTTTGAACTGAGGAAGCTCTAAACACCAACTTTGAATCTGTGCAATTTATTAATACTTTTAAAGTAAACTGGTGAAGTTCTCATTTCCTTACCCCTAAAAGATCTCAGGAACAACATTTTCCATTTTCCGTATGATCAAAAGAAAATACAGCTGTCTACAACAGAACACATAGCCAAATACTTAAATTTCTGTCCCTCTTTAAATGGTAGTAGCAATACCACTTGAAGAATACAGGCACCATAATTACGCACAGTAATTTTTTTTAGTCTAATTACTCATCTCTGACAAGCATGAACCTACCTAACTCTTTTGTTCAAGAACATATTTTGACGCATTTTACAAGACCAATAATGACCAGGTATCTTTTTACTCCTGTCATTATACTGGCATAAATATATAAGATTAGAGTTACTTTTATGTAGTTTATCTTTAAATTATAAGTGACAAGAGTTGAAGGGTGGGGTCCAAAGTGGCAGTGTTCATGCCATTGCTTCCTCCTGGGGAGTAGGTCATACTAACCAGTACAGTGACAAATGTCTCCTGACCATCTCCCAAAATGAGGATCAAGGGGCTAACCACACTGAGGGTTTTATGGTTAAGGTGAATGCTCCCACACCCCTTCCTGAGAACCTGGTTATTTGATTACCTCCCTGAATTGGTGGAGGCAAAGTAGTAAGCAGGACTAGAACCCTAAACTTCTAGAGAGCTGACTCTGGCCTCTTCAAAGACCTACTCAGCAGAATCCGATGGGATAGGGCTCTACAAAAAAAAGGGAACCCAAGAGAGCTGGTCAATATTTAAGCACTACTTCCTCCAGGCTTAAGACCAGTATATCCCCACGATGAAGAAATCAAGCAAAGGGGGCAAGAAACCTGAATGGATGAGCAGGGAGCTCCTAGCAAATCTTAAACACAAGAAAGAAATGTATGGGATGTGGAAAAAAGGACAGACCAAGTGGCAGGACTATAGGAACATTGTCAAGGGTATGTGACAAGGAAGGCCAAGGCCCATGTGCAGTTGAGTTTGGCGAAGGACAATTAAGGACAACAAGAAGGGCTTATGCAAGTGTATCAGCTGCAAAAGGAGGACTAGGGAAAATGTGGGGCTGCTCCTGAATCAGATGAGTGTACTGGTAACAGAAGAACAGAGAAGGCAGAATTACTGAATGCCTTCTTTGCCTCATTCCTGAGGATGGCTCTCAGGAGTCCCAGATCCCAGAGGCAGGAGGAGAAGGCTGGAGAAAGGAAGACTTCTCCCTGATCATAGAGGGTTGGGTTAGAGATTGTCTAGACAGACTTAACATCCATAAATCTATGAGCCCTGATGGGATGCACCCACATTTCTGAGGGAGCTGGCAATGTCACTCTGCTATTCTCCATCATCTCTGAAAAATCTTGGAGAACTGAAGAGGTGCTCAATGACTGGAGAAAGGGTATTGTCACTCTAATCTACAAAAGGGGCAAGAAAGAGGACTTGGGAAGCTACCGCCCAATCATCTTCACACCTATCCCAGGAAAGGTGGTGGAACAGGTCATTCTGGAGGTCATCACCAAGCATGTAGAAGAAAAGAAGGTCTTCAGGAGTAGTCAGCATGGGTTCACCAAGGGGAAAACTTGCTTGGCCAATCCAGTTGGAGGCCTGTAGTCAGTGGTGTTCCCCAGGGATCAGTATTGGATCCAGCTTACCAATGCCCTGGATTTTAGGTTGTGGTTTTTTTTTTTTTTCCTGATGATACAAAGCTGGGAGCAGTGGCTGATACACCTGGAGGCTGTGCTGCCATTCAGGGCTGGAGAATTGGGTGGAGAGAAACTTAATGAGGTTCAACAAGGGCAAGTGTAGGGCACTGCACCTGGGGAGGAAGAACCCCAAGGACCAGGACGGACTGGTGCTGACCTGCTGTAGAGCAGCTCAGCTGCGAAAGACCTGCAAGGAGTGTGGCCAGCAGGTTGAGGGAGGTGACCTTCCCCTCTACTAGACCCTGGTGAGGCAACATCTGGAGTCCTGTGTCCAGTTCTGGGCTTCTCAGGACAAGAAAGACAAATTGCTACTGGAAAGGGTTCAGTGGAGGCCACACAGATAACCAGGGGTTTGGAGCATCTTGGTTATGAGGAGAGACAGTGGAAGCTGGACCTGTTTAGTCTACAGAATACTGAGTGGGAATCTCTCTAATGCATATAAATATCTCAAAGGTGATGGTGTCAGACTGTTCAGTGACAGGACAAGGAGCAATGGCCATAAACTAAAAGAGGATAGGGAGAGTCTTCTTAGCAGGATGAGGGGTTATGGTTTTAAACTAAAAGAGGAGAGATGCAGGTTGGGTGTGAGGAACAAATCCTGTACAATGAGGGTTGTAAAATACTGGCACAGGTTGCCCAGAGATGTGGGGATATACCTGGAGATATTGAAGACTAGGCTGGGTGGTTTTAGGCAACCTGTTGTAGTCCAAGTTGTCCCTGCTCATTGCAGACGGATTGGACTAGATAACCTCTGGCAGCCCCTTCCAACCTAAACTACTCTATGATTCTACGAGAGAGAACTTCTTTATGTTGAGGGTGGCAGAACACTGGAGCACGCTGCCCAGGGTGGTTGTGGAGTCTCCTGCTGTGGAGACATTCTAGACACGCCTGGATGCATTCCTGCGTAACCTCCTCTAGGTGGCCCTGCTTTGGGGTCTGGAGATGCATCTCCAGAGGTCCCCTCTAACCCTAATGATTCTGTGACAAAATGTGATCAAATTTCTGGCCATTGCAAAATGAACTGAAAAAGTACAAAATGTATGGACATTCACAGTTTCTCAGAATTCAAAACACCTTGTAAATACAAACCCTAAACTTTAGTAGACTTAATATGCTTAGATTTCTGGAAATAACTGACAAGGTCAAACTTTGAAAAAACACCTCAGCTGCCAGGAAATAAGAAAGGGGTACTTCAAATAATAAATATGCTATTGATACATACAGACAAAAGCAGTAACAGGGTATTAGCAGAATCACACTAGCACCTGTTACTTAAACCACTGAGTTAAGGAATAGATCTTAAGTTTTAAGATGTATTTTAAGTCTTATTTTTATGTTAAGCTTAGCCTTCAACTTTTAATATTTTGCTCAATTTCAGTTGGACATGTGTAATAGAAAAGTAACGAAATGGTTCATTCATTTTTTCATTAACAAGCTTACAAAATGTTTTATTCAAGTTAAAACAAGTATTTTGAAGTATACTAGCTTCTCTGTGTTAACATATAGGTGGTTTTGTTGATATTATTTAATTAATAGAAATGAAAACATAAAAATTTAGTAGTCAGGAGTCCAACATGCAGATACATCTGCATACACTTATAGCAAAACCTCCTTGCTAACTCAAACCTTTCTGAAACTGTCCTGTGATTTTTAGATTCTAATCTATGCTCCTTTTCGGCATTACTGTTCATGTTTTAGGCCTAATTTTACTCATGAGCCCACTCATTTTTATTTGCAGTATCATACTATACAGAGCCACAGACAGGTAAAGGACAGTCAGAATAATGACATTATGTTTAAACTGTTTTTCTTCCCATAGAATGTGAATTTTCAGTGCATTTAACGTGGCACCATTCGAAATAAATAAAATGCATATATGCTGAACAAAGGAATTTAGTTCTGGAAAATGAAAAATCTCAAGCTGTCTACTTGTTAGCAAGGGGTTTGAGCTGGCAAAAGGTGGTGTGACTGTAATGCAGTCTATTTGACAGTCACATGAGTCTGGTAAACAGAGTTTTTTGTTTTAATTCTAAAATATTTAATGCATAGAATTGCAATACTTGAAGAAACCCATAGGGCAGATACCTGCAATCACTCTGGAGTTAAAATAATCCTCCAGAGAGTTAACAGAACAAGAAGCATCTAGTAACCAGGAGATAATCTCCTACAAATCTTACACAGCATATGTTTAAATAATAGAAGTCGTTTGTGTACCTTCGGATGGTTTATGAAAATAACCAATCAATTCTGCAGACACAACATTATTTCTAAAGGAAATCTATGTGACTCATGATGCCTGCAGATACACAGAGACAAACCACACATATTTTATCAGTTTATTACAGTAAGCAAATAAGCGTGGAATGAGAGTGCACATAACTGTCTACTTAACGCTTACTGAAACATTTATAAGAGCTGTTATCTCCCTAATAACAGACAGACAGTGTGCAATTTTAGAGAGGAGAAAAGCTTCATATTTTTTAACACTTCACTAAAAAGTAACTGAAGAGTGTAAAATGAAAAATACTCTGTGCAGTTAGCTGGTAATGGACCATATTATCAACTCAAGTTAGATTTATAGGATACAAACTAGTCACTAATAGTTATTTTATGACATAGCGTGTCTGCTTTTTTTGTGTGAAGATTATTAAGATTAAACTTGCAAAACTTGCTTTTTATACAGCTGTTTAGAATAACAGAAATAAAAGATTTTAAAATACAGACTGTCCTCCCACCCCAATTTGATTGAAAGGCACCACAAATTAAAAGTCAGCATAGAGACTCCATAGCAGTATCACAGTGAACACTCTATTGGTGTGTCAGAGTGGGTCCTAGGCAAACTGCATGCGTTGAAAGATGATCCATCACCCTAAAAGCGGCTTCAAATATTTTTAAACTACTTCTTATACAAGAACAAGAAGGCAACATCAGAATTTTGTCTTAAAAATTCCCTACTCATTAACCATCTAAAGGGAAGTTTAAGATTACTGACAGTAGTTTTGGCTTGCTTTATACAACACAGCTGACTAGTTACAAACCACTGAATCCTCTGCAAATGAGCATGCTTCTTTTCGCATGCTCAGTGAGTCTTTAATAACTAAACTCAAGGTAATATAAAAAACTGGTTTCTATAATTATTTAAAATAAAGAGCATGATACGGTCTATTAAAGCTACCACAGAAAACAGAGCTGGACAGACATTCTTATATGAAGTATCACAGAATCACAGAATGGTTTGGGTTGCAATGTACCTAATGTATTATCATTGAGCACAAAATTATGTCTGTTATCTTTTTTATTTTGTGTTTGTTCCTTAGCTTAATAATGCTGCAATAATAAACATAGATTAATTTTTGATCCTGATTCAGAAATGTATATATGCTTGGATAAGATATGTATTATTGGAAAAAAATATTTGCTTCCAAGAATGATGATAATAATAGTTCTATTCCTCTAATTTACATTCTGTTAAAGCAGTGGACTGAATAATTTAATCTAAGTATTCCTTCTACTGCCCTCCTATTGGCAATATCCATGACATAATCCAAGAATTACCTATTGAGCTGTGAGAGCTATATCCTCTCTTACACTCACTGTAAGGCTATGCTCCAGTAACTCCGCAACAGCTAAGAGGAGAAGGGCTATCACGTAGCCCAACCACATTTACATGATCTTTCAACTGAAGCTAGGAGAGCAACTTGCTGTAATACTATAGTAGTAGAAAGATGAAAACTAAGCAAACAAAGGAAAGACAACTACTGGGAGAAAACTGTTTGTTCATGATCTTTTGCTCTACTATCAGTAACATTGCCTCATAGTCTTCCTTATATAGCTCTTAAAAAACAAAGAATAATTCATTAAAAAATACAATAAAAAGCAAAAAACAAGAATGTAAGAAAAAAAAGGCAACGTCCCACTCTGCATCCCTTCAAGAGGCTGTAGCAAATCCCAGCATCAGAGCATACTTAAATCACACCAATATGGATTGCCAAACTAAGGACAGCATCCCTCTGATAGGGTCAGGGAAATCAAACAAGAAAGCAAGCTTACATCTGCAGTCTAGAAAAGAACAGGATACCACGATTCAATTTGGGCTATTTTATCTAGACGTACAGGCACTTGACGACATAATGTCAAACTCTGGCAAATTTTTAAAATCACTTTTCACCAAAGGCACATTTAACTGGTTTATATCTACAAAAAAGCTTCTAAAAGCCATGTCTGCTAGGTTGTCCTTCAATTTCCAATACATCCTAGCTCCTTCCTTTTTGCATCATCACTAATTTCTAGGCTATACAATTTCCTAAATGATTAGTATGTCAATGAGGCTAATTGAAAGTCAGCATATCAATACTCTTATCTTTAAACCAGTGTTGATTTTAGACAATATTGGACAATAGAAAGTGAGTTCCTAAAATTCTTACTGAATTTCAACATTGATAAAATAGTACTTCTGTCTCTAAAAACTTGAAAACAGAAATCAACGCCCCCCCCAATAACTCCCATAGATCTTTATATCACACAGAGATGAATTTCAAACAAGAGAGCACTTTTATTATACTGCCCACAGTCTACCTCTGTCAGGCTGGCAAAATTAACCCTTTTCTCCACCTTTTTTTACTCTAGAATTTGCATGGTCTCAAATAGGTATAAAATCATCCTTTCAAAGAGCACTATGTTCAAGGTAACCTGTGAATCTAGAGATATTAAACATATTTCATAATATGGTTCTCTTAAAATATAACCAAATAGATTTCCAGCTGCTCTCTATCAGAATAAAAATTAAAAAGTATTCCTCTCAGAGCACAAAAATGACTACATAATCTAAAGGAACCGGAATTAGGCCTTGAGTTCATGAACAGTAGAAAAATTTACTAGTCCCATACCATGTGTAACATGGGGCCAGTGAGATAGACTGCATTTTGCATGTATAATAGAGTTTAAGGCTTCTATATGACAAAACCACATGGTTTTGTTCAAGATTTGGCATCTTTGCCTTCTCCTTCTGCTGAGCATAATAGATCACATGAATAATCCCATGAAAATATTAGCAAAATCTTTTCAAAAGCCACACAAGAAAGAACTTCAGTAGCAACAAAATGGGAATAGTCTCATGATTAAGTAAGGGTTATTACCGAAGCACGAAGGAAAATGCTGAATTCAGTGTCATAATTACGGGCCGCAAACCCTGGTATAAATTCAAAAATGCAAATTCTTCACCATAGGTACTCTGGGATCACCAGGGGATTATGAAAAGATCTTAGACAGGGAGGGAGAATTTCTTCTTAACTGAATTTTCAGAAAAAAACACACATTCAAGTGCTCAAACTGTACCCCAATCCAGGTTTCAACTTCTAGAATAACAGTGACCAACTGGTGAATTCAAACTATGCATGAGAAGCCTCAAGTTTACTACAATTTTGCCCTATGTATGCCTCTATGAAGTAAAAAGATGACAAGCCTGGTGGTTAATGCATGTGTGTCTTTCATCAGGCAGCATGCTATTTTAAACTCTTCTGGAATGGTAATTAGGTGTTTTAAGGAAAAGACATTCTCCCAATATACAAGCAAGTGATTTACTTCAATTTAGTGATTTGATGATTCCAGTGACCACTTAACTTGAAATTCTGAGGAATACTTAAAGTAATTTTTGAATTGGAAAAAACAGAGTAAGGTGGCAGCCTTACCTGGTGTCCTGATTATGAATTTGAAACAGGGGACGCTGCTGAGAGGGATTTTGGCATTGAGTCTAAACGAATTCAAAGAAGTTCCTATACATGGTTTCTAATACATTAATTTGAGTTTGGCAAACAGCCAGTACTCTAGAGATCTCTAAAGTTAAAATGTACTGAACCCTACTGGCTATAATGTATAATTTTACACTTAGGGTTATACTATAACCACTCCCGCATATTGGTTTCTTCCAAAAGAAGCACCAAGTTCAAATTTTCCCACAGAAAAGTACCTCTTCTGTCAAGATAAGCATATGAGGTAAGCTGAAACACTACAAAGTATTACCTACCAGCTGAAGAGAACTCAGCCTATAAAACGCTGTATTTGATACAGCACAGATATTTATGAATGCTGAAATGTAAATTACATCTTTGACAGCTTAATATAACAATTCTTGAATCTTGGTCACTATATTTTTGTTGAGAAATGCAAGGCATTATTTTGGCTTTTGTCAGGATGATCTCCATCTATATTAGCACTTCCTCAATGTACGTGAAGAATCTCTGTATGTACTGGAATGCATCCCTTGTACATGATACTGATGTACCAATTTTGTCCAAGTTTTATTTCATTTTACATACAATGTTTCAAGCCGGAAAAAAATCCCTACTCCATACTTTTCAAAAACTAGTTGACCTGAGACCATTGCTAAAATACTGCATTTCTGTGTTCTATTTTCCTTAATCTTCACTTGATCACTCAATACAGTTTGCAGTCTATTAAGAGACAAAGAGATTTATTTTTAACTAGTTACCTTCAGCTTCTTTAAATTCAAAAGCACATTTTTTAAATCTTTTTGGACTCGGAAACAAAATTCGTGCCATCAAATGACTTACTCAGCCTCCATTAGGACTTTTCAGACTCATTAAAAAGAAATGGCACTCAATCTCATCCATATACAGCTCAAAGGAATGTAAGCAACAATATGCACAGCATACTGCCAAAGAAAACCTCACCCTTTGCGTATCTATAATAAAGATTACTGTAATAGACACAGATCCTGAATATAAGCACGCTGCTTTATACAGTTGCTGCAGGCAAAGTTAAGTCCCCCAGCTGCTGACTGGAGGCAAAGTAGGTAGGTATTTTTTTCTTATTTACTTCTTAAATTACCTTGGTATTAACTAATACAGAGTATTTATTCTACTATCATCTAAATCCTCCAAATACTGTTAATCAACTGAGCACACACAGCAGCAGAAAGACTGTGAAAACTTTTCATCTTTAAATCTAGAACACAGATGCTAGGAACTAGAAACACCAAGTGACACAGTATGCAGCCATATAAATATCTAAATATTTCCTAATCCAAATGATCAAACATTCAAAATGGGAAAGCTCATCAACAGCACAGGAACCCAAACTAATTCAGGAAGACTCCAGAACTAGGCATTGTTCCAAGTCATTAGAATAAAAGCATGCAAAAAATATGGTGAATATGCCACTAAAGTGAGCTTTTTAAATCCCACCTCTTTGCTGACACTATATTTAATCACAGCATCATTCAGCAGTGTTTTAAAAAGTCACCTGTCTCTCCAATATCAGGAGTCGATTGCATAAGAGGACTGAAAACATTTCTGAATGATTCTGATCTGACAAAACAGTGGCACATCACTTAAAACATTTTAAAAAAACAAACTGAACATGGGTCCAGAGGCAGGCAATGGAGGATATCCCACTTCCCTGCAACAGTTAGCACGAACTTTTAGAGTGCATTACATCTATATGGACATAATTTAAAAATTCCAAGTCACCTTTACAGATGCAAGGCCCTTGCTTTTAACTTATTTTGCACTGCTAGCCCACAAGTCATGTGGGGATTGTGCCAGGAATAGTATGCCCTAAGTTAGCCCCAAGCACAGCTTCTACTTTCAGTGGTAAAATATTTGTTTCACAAGCAAGTTTTAAGTTATTCTTAACATTCCGGGACAAAAATCTCAGTATTTTTATTTTACTATCAGGTGTTTCATCCTATGTGACTATTCAAGTAGAAGTGATAAGATGGACTCTTACATGCATCAACCAAGACTTGGTTATTCACTTTTTCAAATATACCAAGCTAAAAAAAACCATCATTAACAAAGTTTCAAAAATCACAGAATGGTCTGGGTTGGAAGAG
>NDXB01011871.1:114735-123641 GCA_002631895.1 Agapornis roseicollis
GTTATCTAAAGCTGTTTCTTTCTTTGCAACACCTCCATCCCCTTTAGTTTCTATTTTATAAATTGGACTTTAATATTGTAAATGCAATTTACTTTGCAACTTTAATACTTTTCTTTTAAAATACAGTATTTGAACATTGGTTTAATCTTTTTCACTCCCAAGATTATAAAACAGCAAAATACCATTGAATCAAAGCATTATTGTTAATCAAAGCCCCACTTACTCAGAATACAATTAATATACAAGTTGCTAACTAATTACACATAGTATATAATTTATAACGTAAATTATACAACATAAATTATATAGACATTACATATAAAAGGATGAATAAAAGACCCAATCTGGAGAATACCTAGTACTAAACCACACAGTAATCAACTAAATAAATGAGATTATATATATTAATCATAGAATAATAGAATAGTTAGTGTTGGAAAGGAGCTCAAGATCACCTAGCTCCAACCCCTTTGCCATGGGGAAGGAACACCCCTGCCATGGGGAGGGAACCCCCCTTAATAATATAACATCTCTCTCAGACTGGGCATAACATGACTTGCTTCTGACTCAAAAGAATGATTATGTTTGAACTTGCAAATTAAATTCTCTTAATTTATTTAGAAGAAGTTGAAGGTTCTTAATTCTTAAGTGTAGTGCTTGTTAGGTATTAATGCTTTTAATAAACGTAAGATGGGTATTTTTAAGGTTTTGACACAAATATCACAAATATTGATAAATAAATTCCTAATTAAAGAATAAAGGTGAAATGACACTTTTAAAAATACTGTCATAGCAGGTTTTAATTTTTTCAAGGTATTGTTTTTTAAAAGTACGCAGAAGCAGCTTCTGAAAGCGCATTATAAATTTCAATTTTTTGATGTAACACATATACTATGTTAGCAATTTAAGAACACCCTCTTCTACAGTAAATTTAACATAAACACAGAGAAATGAAATTAAGCATGCAGGAGGTCTTTGTTTCATTCCTTCTCCTGTCTTGGCAATAGTTAGTATCTGCTGAGGAGCACCTACACTCATTTGTAGATCTCAAAATACTTTCACCAGGTGAATAAGCATCATGACCCTCATTTTTCAGATGGAAAACTAAAAGATTAAGTTACTCCCTCCAGATCACACAGCAAGTAGTAAGCCAAAAATAGAATTCATTTTCCATATGTAACACCCAGTTCTGTATCCACTGGACCACACTGCCTTCTCACAAGCATCAGTCACAACTAATCAGCTGTACAGCTGACTTTTGGTCAGCGCTAAGATAAAGTTGCTTTTTAACTCTAAAATTTAAGACTGTGCCTTCTCACTTGCTTCATAGGAACAAACTTTCCCAGGCACTCTTCTAATATGGTATCTGTAGCTCATGGTTTCAACTAAGCCTTATGCTAGTTACAAATCTTTTGGAGCACCCAGTAAGGAAAAATGGAGACAATGCAAATTCTTCAAACTGTTCCACATGGAAAAAGCACAATCTTAAGAAATGAAGCTGTAGAGAAAACAACACAGACCTCTAAATATATTTCAATATGCAAGTGTGGTCAAAACTGCAAAAAGTTGCAAGCATGTAAAGGCACAGAATACAGATGGAGTGTAAATGCTGCACACTTCCCCCTCTACCTCTCCCCAGCAAACCTTCCCAATTTTAATCTTTATATAAAAAGGAGGGCATGAGAAGAAGTATAATAAAAACACTGCATAGGAAAAAGCTCTTCAGTGATGAAACACCAGAACACCAGATTTCTTATAGGAAGACAAAAACCAAGAGGGCAAATACTGAACCATAGAAATTAATAAAATTATATCAAGGATATCATAAGCTTGTGGAACAAGTCCAGAGCAGGGCCACGAGGACTGGAGCATCTCCCATACGAAGACAGGCTGAGAAAGTTGGGATTGTTTAGCCTGGAGAAGAAAAGGCTGCGTGAAGACCTCATAGCAGCCTTCCAGTACCTGAAGGGGCCTATAGGGATGGTGGGGAAGGACTCTTCATTAGGGACTGTAGTGACAGGACTTAACAGGGTTAAAACTTAAACAGGGGAGGTTTAGATTGCATATAAAGAAGAAATTCTTTCCTGCTAGGGTGGTGAGGCACTGGAATGCATTGCCCAGGGAGGCTGTGAATGCTCCATCCCTGGAGGTATTCAAGGCCAGGTTGGACGAAGCCTTGGGTGGCATGGTTTAGTGTGGGGTGTCTCTGCTTACGGCAGGGGGGTTGGAACTAGATGTTCGTAAGGTGCTTTCTAACCCTAACTATTCTGTGATTCTATGATAACATAAGCTTGTGTTATCCTAACACAAAAGCATCTGAGAGAAGATGTGGCTAACATTGAAAACTGATTTAAAAGAACTATCTTTTGTCTCAGTAAAAAAATGTAGAAGTGTCCTAAGAGAGAGAGAAATATGAAACTAGTTATTTAAAAAATCAGTGGGAGTTAACCACACAGTCCTCTGCTATTGCAAACAATTGTACTACATCTCTTTCATGGTATTAACAAGTTAACGCTTCTTCTAATACAGCCCTTCCTGAAATCAGAACTCAGACCAGAGCTTCTATGAATGATAAATGTATTTAAGCTATAAAATAATTACTGCTAACAAGGTTCTGAAAAAATAAAACTCATTGAGAGCACACCACTGACTATTCGGAAGACCTCCTATTCATTTCTCTACTGAAGGATTTGCACTTTATGCTAACTTGTCCTGCAAGCTGCACACAGACTACAGCCGTAATATTAATCCACTCCACAATGTCTGTGTTCCCAGTACTTCCAAGAAGAGATCTTTCAAGCAGAAAAGGAACATACTTCAGAGACAGTTTTAACACTTGCTACAGTGGAATTAGAAACAGCCTAAATGGACAAAGCAACACAAATGTTAGGAAAGTTTCCCCTGTAAAGACTACTTCCACAACCTAGAAATGGTAAAAGCACCATTTAAGGTTTTCTATACTGAAAATCTCTCTAGTTGAATGTTGAGGGAGATTATGTTTACTGTTTCTCAGGGAATTCTGTAAATGTGCTCAATTTGAAATTAAATGTATTTATGACCTGGTTTGATAGGTCTGCAACTTGACCTTGACTTTTGTCAAAAGCTATTATTTCTGCTTTATGCATCACCACTGTAAAGAAGTTCTCAAAGTGGATCACATTCAAAAGTTCTGTTGAAGGCAAAAAACAAAACAAGATGATTTACTCTTCACTTTCTGAACAGTTTCTGCAGAACTGTTAGAAGTAGGAAACAATAAAACTATATAACTGGTAATAACTACTATCAAGAGGATATAATGAACATGCTGAATAAAACCTTAGTATGTAAGGTGGTGTCACTTCTCTACAATTACACCATAACTCCATATGCACAACAATAAATAACACTAAATTGTTGTACCAAATATTTTTATAAATACCTCCTCACTGCAACAGCAGTTTTCTACTCTTCTGCTTTTACCATGAACTTCTCTTATTCACCCTTGACTTTTCCCCCAAATTACTGTCTACTTGTTGCAGGGGAAACAATTTTTTCCCTCAAATCCTATTCATCTCAGCCCATACTTCCACACAATTTTTGCCCCATACAACTGCTGCTACCATCAGAGGTCTTATCCAGCTGTCAATTCTTTGCACTAACACCATGAATCATACCAAGTTTCTTGTTACCAGAGCAGTATTTCCTTTTCAGTAATTTTATTTTTAAAAGTATGTGTCATTTTTACTAGTTAATTATCATATGCAGCACACTCGAAGCTCTACACATTTAGGCAAGTAATTACTTGTACATTTTTATCATCTAAAAAGCTAATGGGGGAAGAACAGGTGGTTCAGTTTTTTTCCTCATCAGTTGTGTGATGGGTAGGAAGACAAGATCACTCCCCTCTTCTGCTTCTGTCTGATACCACAGCTAGCATTCCTGCTCAAAATACTATTTGCTGCAGTAGGTTATAACCCTTCTGGTCATTATGCAATCCATGAGCTTTGCTTTCAGTTCCCTCTTCTCCCACTTCATAACCCGTTCGAACAACACCCATTTTCAGTGTTTTCAGATAACCACTTTACATTTGCAGCTTTCTGTCACCTCCTATTTTTTCACAGCATCAACGTCTTCAATTATCTTTCAAACCTGCAAATATAAGCATCTAAAATTCAACTGACTCCAAATGCAGAGTTTCCACAAGCACTCAGGTCTAAACTTTCTTGATTGTGCATCCTGAAAAGCCTACAGAAGCCTCTGGTGACCTCAGCTACCTGGTTTGGTTGAACCATTTGAACACAAACTTCATGCACCGGGGAATTATTTTTCCTGAAAAAGACTGTAATATGCATGTGTGAATTTATATGAGGGGAACATGTGCTATATGTAAACATGAATCATAAAAACAAATTAGCCACAGGACAAAGCATTAGGTTGTGCACTGCAGTTTCTATTCAAGGACATTTAGGTTTTGTAGGTTTAAAGAGACCATACCATTACTGTAAAACCATTCTTGTATTTATGCTTTCTATAATGTTCAGCTGTTACCAATTTGGAGTTTCAAGTTTTCCAAAACCTGTATCCAATTACAGTCCGGAATGATTTGAATAATAGACTGCCTGACATATTCCAAGATAAGTGGCTGCTACATTTCTTTGATATTAGGGTCATATACTGTACTTATCTATTTTTACTCCATGCCCTCCACTGCCTAGTAATAAATTAATTTTTCACTGTTAGTTTGGCATGTGCCCTACAGTTAAATTCATTTTCTCTCCCACTGAAGGAAGAAAGAGTTTTCTGAAGTATGACAACTATCCTCCTTATTTTTAGAATTAGTCATCACTGATTAAATTCCAAGTACTATTTTAAGACGGATATTCCCCCATAAGGTCCTAAAAGCTGTTTTATATTTTCACTTTATAGAATATTATCTGATGGTGCTGAACAACACATGACAATAGTTATTTATCTACTTGCACATGACTTTTTAGAATCACAGAATAATTAGGGTTGGAAAGGACCATAAGATCATCTAGTTCCAACCCCCCTGCCATAAGCAGAGACACCCCACACTAAACCGTGCCACCCAAGGCTTTGTCCAACCTGGCCTTAAACACTGCCAAACACTTACAGCTTCCTTGGGCAACCCATTCCAGTGCCTCACCACCCTAACAGGAAAGAATTTCTTCCTCCTTATATCCAATCTAAACCTTGCCTGTTTAAGTTTGAACCCATTACTCCTTGTCCTGTCACTACAGTCCCTAACGAAGAGTCCCTCCCCGGCATAGAATCACAGAATAGTTAGGGCTGGAAAGGACCTTAAGATCATCAAGTTCCAACACCCCTGCCATAGGCAGGGATACTCCACACTAAACCATGCCACCCAAGGCTTCGTCCAACCTTGCCTTGAACTCTGCCAGGGATGGAGCACTCACAACTTCCTCGGGCAACCCATTCCAGTGCCTCACCACCCTAACAGGAAAGAATTTCTTCCTTATAACCAATCTAAACCTCTCCTGTTTAAGTTTGAACATGTTACCCCTTGTCCTGTTACCCCTTGTCCTGTCACTACAGTCCCTAATGAAGAGGCCCTCCCCACCATCCCTATAGGCCCCTCAGATACTGTAAGGCTGCTATGAGGTCTTCAGACAGCTTTCTCTTCCCCAGGATGAACAGCCCCAACTTTCCCAGCCTGCCTTCATACGGGAGATGCTCCAGTCCCTGATCATCCTCGTGGCCCTCCTCTGGACTTGTTCCAACAGCTCCATGTCCTTTTTATGTTGAGGACACTAGAACTGCACACAATACTCCAGGGGAGGTCTCACGAGAGCAGAGTAGAGGGGCAGGATCACCTCCTTCGAACTGCTGGTCACGCTCCTTTTGATGCAGACCAGGATACGGTTGGCTTTCTGGGCTGCAAGCACTCACTGAAACTGGCTCATGTTCATTTTCTCATCGACCACCACCCCCAAGTCCTTCTCTGCAGGGCTGCTCTGAATCTCCTCTTTGTCCAGCCTGCAGCTGTGCCTGGGATTGCTCTGACCCAGGTGCAGGACCTTGCACTTGGCTTGGTTTTACACTATATGGATATTATCAGAAAGAATAATAGAAAAAAAACCCATTTTTAACCTTAGCATTTAGTGTATGTTGCTTCCTGCTGCACAAAACTAAGCAAAAGACTTCATGTACATCTATCATTATTATCAATGGCAATGAAAGTTGAGCTTAGATCTGAAAATAAAATTCAGCCCAAAACATGTAATACCATCCAGGCAGCAACAATTAGTTCTTATGTGATCTGTGTGCAGGGCAGGGAGTATGAGGAAATGTTCCAGCTAGTTACATGTTTTACCAGAAACTCAGCAGTACCACGAGAGGCATTTTGTAGAATCAACCCTTCCATAAAGAACTTGTCGACTGTTTATCCTACACCTTCTAGCTCTTTCTATCTAATACCTCCATTTCATTGTAGCTATCTTCTTAAGAATAGAAAGAAGCAATTTAGCAAATGAATAGTGGCAATCATGAGGAAAACAAGCATGGATGTGGGAGAGGAACCTGTTCATATACTGTCAATGATGAAAGGACTGAAGACACTGACAAACAGGTGGTGTTCTCAAGCATCCAACATTACAAATTGCTATGTTTACCTTACCCTCAAAGATGGTAATTCTGAAGCAAAGCCAAGACACCAGTTATTCTTAAACTAACCTTGTGCCAGGAAAACAGATGACTGCCTGTGTTTTGAACTCTCAAAGCCATAAGGGATGGCAAAAAAGCAACTGTGGGACTGCAATCACAGGAATAACAATGCAGTTGTAGTTAAACAAAGGCTTGCCACCTAATGCTGCATACTGCACTCCAAAGTAACATGGAATGGTATTTCTGGCATTTTCAGACTGTGTGACATGTGAACCACTATGCACCAGGCAAAGTGACTGCATATCCGTTGTTACTGCTCTGCTTGAAATTTAAACTGAATCACAATTTTCTTAGATAAGGCTAATACCCAACAAATTATCTTCAAGTCTACCTTTTCAACACCAAATTTAAAAGGCTATAAACAGAAAACTGAATCATCAGCTAAGATCTTTTATTTCTTAAGTCAAATTATTTGTGCAGTTCATTTATGTAAGACGCACTTAATTTTGAAAAAGTACTCCAAAAGCCAGCACAAAGCACCTTACTGACAATTGTTAAAGTTGCAGTGTAGGTTCTATAGAGGGGCCTCATTAGAAACAAGGCTAGGCTAAAAAAATCCCTACGCCACTGGTATTTTTGTTTTGGTCACTCCCATCTACTTTCACAAGGATAAGTATCCTATGTTGTACCACTGCATTACTTATTAAATTGCAAATTTAAATTGGAAACAGAAAATGACTGAAAAAAAACCTAACCAAAAAACAATGCAGTCTATCCTTTCCTCCAACAAAGGAATGCCCTCTACCTCCATGACTTTGCTAACCTTAATTATACCTACAGTTTTGAGATTCCCTAATGGAAAGTGCTACAAAGCAGAAAGCACTAACAGAATGAATCATGACACATACTGATACACCACTGATTGTAAATCTATACCCTTTTTATTTGCACCGAGGGATTATGCTTCGTATACTCATGAAAAATTACTTCCAAGTAGCAAAACATCATAATTGGAGGTATGTATGGTAAACAAACAGGCTGAGAATTAATACAGACATGATTTTCTTTATTTTGGTAGTGTAGGAACTATTACGATTTGAAAGATTTGTGCAGTTTGGGTACTTAAATCTGTGAATTAAAGTTTCCCTGAGGAAGAGAAAAAGATAAGATTGAAAGAGAAAGTTAGAAATCCTTGAAGGCATCCAAATCAGACAAGCAATATTCATACTTTTTTCCCACATTTCAGAATATAATTATTACAGACCAAAAAAAGCTGCCATACTTGCATATAAAGCAGAATTTCATACGAGATATTTATAGGTGAAAGAATTTTAAACGCCAATCATTAATGTCTGCTTCAAAAATATGTGAAATGCTTAAATTAAGATCCCCTCACACATTCATCCACACACCCCATTTTTTTAAAGGCTACTTACATCAATGACTGATAAACTTGGCAGACTTAATCCCTCTAGGTCTGCTGTTAAACTTGGGGACAAAACAGCTGCTGTAGGAACTGCCACAGGAGTTGTCACAGGACAGACTAGAAATAAGAAGGCAATCAATATTTAGCTTTTAAAAAAATAAAAAATACTTGAAATGACAATGAGCTATTTTTATTAAATGTAAAACAGTTTTAAGTCTTGATATAATTATTTTATCCTTGTATACAAGTTTCTTAACAGATTATTTTTTCAGACATGCAGCACCAACACCCAAACAATGCAAATATCAATAAAACTGATACATAGACGTGTTATTTACATTAAAAGTATTTTGCCCTCCTTTCAAAATTTTTCCTCTATTTCATCCTTCATCCTAACCCGTACTATGCAGCACATTTTTATTTACAAGTTATGTGCAAAGTTCATATCAATGCAATTCTAACATGTATTGCGCCCACAGAACCAAACATGAAGAATGGCACTACAAAGCACAGCCAAAAACCAGGGCCAGCTCTACCCTACCCTTCCAAGATTATATTTTACTCTGTTCTTCGAAATTGTCATTTTTAGCATCTTATTGTAGTAGCACAATGGTTCAAAGGTTGCAGAGATGTTATGCAAGTAACATCTATTGGCACCTGAGAAAACAAGCTCACTTTAACAAAAAATAAATCCAAACATAAAACAATTTTTAAAATAAATCTTTCATATGAATATACTCTAAATTTTGAAACCATTTCTCAGGTACAAACCAAAAACCAGAATCACCTATTGTAATAATTGTGCTTCAAAATAAGTTGATAGTCTAAGCTTTCTTTTTTTTTTTTTTTTTTTTAG
>NDXB01011872.1:0-90992 GCA_002631895.1 Agapornis roseicollis
TGCTCAAGGCCAGGTTGGACAAAGCCTTGGGTGTCATGGTTTAGTGTGAGGTGTCCCTGCTTACAGCAGGGAAGTTGAAACTGGATGATCTTAAGGTCCTTTCCAACCCTAATTATTCTCTGATTCTATGAAGATCTGCAACACCATCCAAGCCTCTGAACATGAAGCACAGCAGTGCATGAGAGCAGAGTGTTCATTTCTCCACCATGAACAAGAGCAAAGAAGTTTACTGTGTAGGATGGGGCAACTGGACATAGCAGTTTAGGGATCACATGAAGACTTAATGAACTGGAAATCAAGCACTTAGGTAAAGCTTTCCCAATTCCATTTTTTACTCCAGGCGGAGAAGAAAACAACCAACCCTTTATCTCTGCAGCAGTGAACTTTCAGTCTCCCATGCTCATGTGAAAGAACTGCCTGGGAAACAAGCACCCAACAATATTGCAGTCAGATTTTAAAACCAAACTCCAATTCAAGCTGAAAGCTGCAGGTTGCTTTTGCCCTTTTCACGAAGGAGCTAAATTGAGTGGCACAGAGCAGACAGAGCTGCCCAGCAGAGCCTCCCCCTTATTTGTTATTTTTAGCAATTCAGTCTGACAACGCCTGACAACTAAACATGCTGAATATAGCAGGAGAGAAGGGGACTATCAGATAGTATCAGAGAAAACACACAGCGATAATCACTTTCTCCACCCCTAATGAAGAATCAGTTTTCCATGTCTTTATAACATCATAGAGCTTGTTCTTTTTAAAATGCCACATTTAAAAACAGAATCCATCGAGCCCTACAATGGAAACGGATAACATTTCCTGAAACAAAGCATTGTTCCACCCCTCACATATCATGTTTCCTTAAAAACAAGGGAAGAAAAACATTACTTGGTTTTTCTCCTAATACTGCACAAACATTGCCGAGCTAAAAAGAGTCTGTGCTCATCCCTTTAGAATGCTTTCAAAATAGCTTTAACACATACCCCTTGCACTGCAAAGCACAACAAGAATTTGATAGTATCAGGACTGGAAAAATTGGATCGTTGCTGCTAAGCAGGATACTTCCCATGCCAGTGAGTGAGTGAGCTTGTGCACCAGCCTCTGTGAGAGTCAAGCCTTGCTGGCACAGCCTTTATGCAGGCATGTGCATTTTGCCAGCAAGCCCCGGTTATCAATTTGGATTCCAAAGGATTATATAGAAGTTGTGAAATTAAGAATGCTACATATGTACATACACACACACAAACACTCTCACATATACGCACTTTCATTCCTTAGCTTTAACAAGAAGGGTAAAGCTACCTTGCTTCTTCTGCAGAGTAACTGACATTTGCCCTCTCATACACATTGTATGAAGGTGCCTTCGGTATCTTCAGAACACAGTTCCTCTCACTAAGTACACCCGATGTGTATTGCAGCCAAAGCTTATTTTCCCAGCCCTGTACAAAGATAGGTCTAGTTCTCCTTGCATCTTTGCCATGTGATGAACAGCAGCGAAGTATTACATCAGCTTTGTGACACTGTCTTGAAAAATGCAATGCATCACTCCAAAAGTGAAGGAACAAAGACAAGGGAGTAAAGAAAAGGGAATAACTGTAATCATGAATTGCAGTTCCTCTAGGAAATGAGATGAGGAAGGAGAAAAGAAGTTTTCAAACCAAATGCAAAACCCCCCATTGCTTTCGCAGTTCACTCTGAGAGCTGTGAATGTCAGGAAACACAGCTCACACAGAGTCACAGAATGGCTTGGGTTGGAAGGACCTTAAAGCTCATCCCTTTCCACCCCTCTGCCATGGGCAGCGACACCTTCCAGGTTGCTCTAAGCTCTGTCCAACCTGGCCTTGCACACTACCAGGGATGGGGCATTCCCAACTTCCTTGGGCAACCTGTTCCAGTGCCTCCCCATCCTCACAGGAACAAACTTCTTCCTTACATCTAACCTGAATTTCCCCTGTTTCAGTTTGAACCCATTCCCCCTTGTCCCATCTCTACAGTCCCTGATGAAGAGTCCCTCTCTGACATCCTTGTACAATCCCTTCAGATACTGGAAGGCTGCTATGGGGTCTCCACACAGCCTTCTCTTCTCCAGGTGGAACAGCCCAAACACCTCTGAGGCAGGTTAAAGCCCATGCTTTCATGGACAGTCAGCACTAAGGATCTCTCCTTGCTACACAGCTGGATGAATTTACATAAGACCTCAGCAGTGAACTCAACCATCCATGCTCTGCTCCTCTGCAAACAGCACTAAAAGCCAGCAGAGAGAGTGCATCTCAAATTCAGGCTGGTATCAAAAATCCACATTTCATAATACCTTGGCAACTGAGTCATAATAAGAAGGCAGAATTGTCTCAAGCTCGTGGTACATGAGTAACCAGATCAGCCACACCGTGTGGATACTGAAGGGTTACTCTGACCAGCTTAAGCCAGCTATGCAAAGTGAGAAATGTGAGTAAGGTAGTTAACAATGTAAAATATAAACCTAAGCTTTAAAATCCTTCCAGTTTTAATAATGGATGGAGGGAAGTTTTAACCTATCTTGGTTGGATATTTATTTTATAGCGATGCAGTGGAATCACAAGGTCACAAAGTTTCACATTCTTTCCTGCTTCTGTCACCACTTGTTTTCAGGACAGTAAAATCCCCTAACTCCTGTGATAAATGCTCTCTGACTTGGACTCAGGTATTTCCCCTGAAATCTGTGTTTCCAGCAGTTGTCAGTCTAAGAGCTTGTCCTTTTCCATGGGGAATCCCAGGTCTAAGGAAAATCCTTTCCACAAAACTGCCAGCCAGCTGGAAGCAGAGTAGTTAAAAGATGGACTTGAATGTTCACTTAAAACAAACTATTGAAAGTTTTGGCCATCTGAGCCCTACTATCTACGGTTAAAAAGAAAAACTAACCCATGTGGCAGTCACTTTTCTACTCTCACCACCTTTTGAGACAGTCGTCATTGCTGGGAGCTTCAATTCAGTGGCCATACCAGAGACTCAAGCAACAGGGAGCTATGAAGCAGAAAAACACACTTGTGAAGCAGCCAGCTCTGAGGCTTTGTGTAAGAACAGCAAAGGTTGTAATTTGGGGGGGAATTCCATCCATTCAGCTGAGCTCAGCAATCAGAAAGTTCAGAAGGGGAGATCATTCCCCACCAGGAACAGGAAGAAAATGAGGTCCACAGCCGAAGGGCACAGTAGCCAAAAAGCTGACCACAGCCTGATGGACCTGGCAGAAAGCGACCCCATGGGCAGGTTGCAAACAGAGACTGTCAACCACACTCCAATCACTGACACATCCAGACCTGCTGCTACAAAGTTCTCTAACCCCAGTCATGGGGCTGCCTTTGTGCAAAACCACTGGCATCTGAGATGGCTTCAGAGTAGCCAGGATACAATCGCTTTGATCACATAACCATAAAAATGACTGTGCCCTGTCTGCATTAACAGCAGAGAAATATGCAGCCTACCCAGGGAGACTTGTTTTCCCCATTCAGATAAAGTTCTCATGGCCAGAAACACAAAACCCCTTAGTATCTGGCACAGGAAAGACTCCAGGCACCACCACACATGGTGATGTATTTGTCCTACACCTCCCCAGGCAAGCTGAGTTTTAAGAAAGAATTAAATACAAACTCTACTTCTGTTTTACAGTAAGGAGCAGACGAAAGAGACAGAACTGAATGGGTTTGAGTAGGTTGGAGCACTGACTTCCTACTCCTGCTTGTCCCTACTTAACCTGATCTCCACACTGACTTTCTCCAAAACACTAACAGATGAGTTAGGCAGCTTGACACGACTCAGTCTTTGCTTCCTCTGTCATTGCCCAAGAAACAAGGAACAGGGTTTTGCATTTATTGTATCTTAGGGACATTAAGAAAAAACAAACCACTTACAGCCTTGGAAAAGTACATTTTGAACATCTGCTCCAAAGAGCTCTAAGCTGCACATGTAGCCACTAGAAGATAGGCAAGATTCTCTAGATAACTCATTTGAACACCGGTACTTGCACAGAAAGTACTTTATATTTCCTACATATTCTTCTCCGCCTTGACTATTCCAACCAGATAAACAGAAAAGCACAGACGTGCTCTGACCACATTGCCAAAACAAAGTCCTACCTCCCCTGGATTCAGTCTTCAACAGCAGCCACAAGTAGAAGCCTAGGGCAGAGTGTACGGACAGGGCAGGCGTACACAGAACTTCCTCCCCATACTTTCCCAGCCTTCGGACATTTTTAGCTCAGGACTTCCTGAGCAGAATGCCATTTCTACATATTTGGTAAGTCTCAGTGGATTTCTCTTCCATGAATTTGTGCAATTGTCCTGAGCCAGTATAAACTCCTAGCATCCACAGCACTGGCACAGTTCCACATTACCTATCTGCTGCAAATAACCACGCAAACATCCTTTTGCTAGTTTTAAACCTTGCTCCTACTAACCGCATTTGAATCCCTCACCCCCACTTTGCATATCAGGAATGACAGGAAATCCCTAGTTAGGTTGTAGACCCACTAAGTAACCATGAATTACTTGTAGGTTAACTTGTAACAGTCACTATGTTTCACCTCCTTACAATCCTTCAGAATGGAAAGTATCAGATAAAACCAAGGGATGTAGCTGACAGCATCTTGTTGACCTTCAGTGTTTTACTTTCATCATGATTACCTGCCAAAACTTACCTCCAATTCTTTAATTTTCTCTTCGGCTATTCTCTGTTTTTCTAAGAGCTGATTATGAATCACTCCTTTAGACTGAAGGATAAACCTACAAGTGAAAGAGACAGACAACTGTTTGGTATCTTTACATCTGTTGGACACCTACTTGCACACAGAGTTAAACTACAGTGTTCTATGCCAAGTATTCATTCTCAATCCACACCTTCTAGACAGAGGCAGAAGAAATTGCTCCTAGAGCTCACACAAACCACCAGCCTCAAAAGCTCGCTCAGCAATCTCACCCATTATTTGGGAGGAAGAAAATGGATGCACACTCATCTCCCTCTATCATTCAGTGTCCTTGAATGGTTTGAAAACAGTCCTTGAATACAACTAGCAAAGGGAGTCTGTCATCACATTCCCTTCAAAGGGATCTAAAGCAGTTTATGGCATATAGTCAAGAAAGCTTCTTTCAAGGGGAAAAAGCCATTCATTACCATTTCAGTGCTCCCAACCAAAATAAAGCTACACAATAAAAACAAAGCTTTCTACAGAGGAAGGCTGAGAGAGCTGGGGGTGTTCAGCCCAGGGAAGGGAAGGCTCCAGGGAGACCTTACGAAGGCATTTCAGTATATAAATAGGGCTGGTAAGACAGAGACTTCACCAGGGCCAGTAAGTGACAGGACAAGGGGCAATGGCTTCAAACTGCAGGAGGGCAGTGCTAGATTTGACACAGGGAAGAAATGTTGTACGATGAGAGTGCTGAGGCACTGGCCCAGGGTGCCCAGAGAAGTTGTGGCTGCCCCATCCCTGGCAGTGCTCAAGGCCAGGTTGGCCACAGGGGCTTGGAGCAAGCTGCTCCAGTGGAAGGGGTCCCTGCCCATGGCAGGNGAGTGCTGAGGCACTGGCCCAGGGTGCCCAGAGAAGTTGTGGCTGCTCCATCCCTGGCAGTGCTCAAGGCCAGGTTGGACACAGGGCTCGGAGCAAGCTGCTCCAGTGGAAGGCATCCCTGCCAGTGGCAGGGGTTGGAACTGAGTGAACTTGAAAAGCCCCTGAAGGAACATGAGCATCCAAAGAAGCTCTCCAGCACGTGGCGCTGCCATCTCACAAAGAGGTAAAGGACAACTAAGTTCAGATGAATTTTAGGAACCCCCTATTGGTTGTTTTTCAACCTTCCAGACATAAAGAATGTACAAGCAACAGATTTGCCCCTTCCCTACTTAGAAAGTCCCCCAGGGGATTTAGAAGGAGCCTCCCTGGATCATACCAATGAGGTCAAGATCTGCCTTCAGCACCAAGTAGGGTCAGTGTCTTCCTGCCAGGTGACAAGACCTTGTGCTTGAACCGTTAGAGTGAGCAGCTTTAGACAGGGCAGAATCAGAATGCATTCCCCATCTGGTACAGACGAACCTGCAGTCAGTCTGCAGTGCCACCTCCCATGACACAGGACATTATTAATATGTTTGTTCAGGGCCTGAGCAGCCACTGCCTTAAAACCCAACATGGTCTGCACCAGCAATAGAGTAGCCAAAAGGAAAAGTACCTGCTACGTGCATTCCTGGAGTGCACGGGAGCAGAACTGTGGTTAATTATAACAGGTTTGCAATTAAAACTCTCTTCGGTGCTGCGATTAACTGCACTTACCAATTGCCTCCTCCTCCTTCTCCCACTTCTCTCCCTTGTCCTGCTTTACCTCCTCTTTTCTACAGCTACTTCATCTTTTACATTGCCATTTTCTCAAATCTCTCCTTGTTTCTCCCCAGTCTCAGCTCATGTTTATTACTGCTGTTATCACTGGTATGTATCTGCTCCTATTCTTTACAACACAGCTCACTCGCTTTGTCCCCTCACTCTCCCACTTTCCATTTGGTACCTCCACAACCCACTTCCACTCAGTGGGAATGTTTCCAGGTCCAAAACAGAGCAGCCTGCTGAAATAAAATGTGGGGTTTGCTCAGTCTTGTTAAAACCAAGCCCATGAGCACCTTCCAATTTACATTGCTATTAGATGCAGAGCCTGGATTCAGCCAGAGAGAAGCTACTTTTGAGGACCACCAGCAACCACATCATTCTAATGCTCTTACCTTGAGCCTGCAATAGCACAAGCAGCAAACCCCAACCTTCCCACACACAAAACATGGGGATTTGGGTGTGAGGACCATAACTTTGCCTTACTTCTGCAGTAGCTGTCACTAGTTAAACAATCAAAGCTGCAAGATGCCCTCACTAAATAAAACCAACCGTCCTTCCCATGGTCACGGCTTCCCTGAGCCTGTGTGGTATATGAATGTTTCCTCAATTATTTCCTTTTTTTGTGAGGCAGCAAAGCAGAACAGGATACCTTCCCTTCTGCTTCCCCAAACTGTATATTAAGGTGTAGAATTCCAAACTGGTTTGGGTTGGAAGGGACCTTAAGCTCATCTTAGGTCTGGAAACCCTGCCACAGGCAGCATACCTTCCACTAGAGCTGGTTGCTCCAAGCCCCGTCCAACCTGGCCTTGAACACTGCCAGGGATGGAGCAGCCACAGCTTCTCTGGGCACCCTGTGCTAGGGCCTTTACCATCTTCATGGTAAAGAATTTCTTCATAATGCCTCATCTGAATCTATCCTTGATCAATCATTTTCATTTCACTGAAGCCCCTGGTCTAGGACACAAGGTTAAATACCAACACAGCTCTACCAGTGCTTCCCATGCTGCAGCTGGGAAGGTCCCTGTACTGCATCACAGGCACTGAGCAATCCCGGCTGGCTGAGATCCGCTACAAGCACTAGAACCTTTGGACAAACAAGTGGCTGACTTCACTTCTATTCTGCAAATGTCAACAACAGTCACCGGGAAAAACAGCCTCCCTCCTCCCTGCCTCCCACCCTCCTGCAATGCTCTGGCAGACATGCGACAGCACATTAAAATTGGATGGCCTAAGTTAGCAATGACGAGACTTGTGCCGGCAGCTGGGCACAAACACGACCACCCCAATTTATTTGCTATAAAACAGTGGGCTGGAACCTGCGCCCGTTCGCACACTGGCTCAGAGCAGATCAAATGACCGTGGCTTGGCCAGTATCCTTCAGAAGGTTCGCACCAATCCCAGCTCTAAGCCACCCATTTTAATTTCCCTTCACTGGGCCTTCAGCCTAAAGCGCACAAGTGCTACCATGTAAGTTGACTAAAACTACTCTTTAGAAAGTTGAAGCTATAAACCCACATCTGATTTAAATCTGTGGCTTCGATTTCCAACACAAGAAGGACTCAAAAACCTCACCTGTGTTTTAGCTTCTAGTTTGGGATACACACATCATGGAGATCTTGGCCAAAGGTTTTACCTAAGGAAATACTGTGGTTTACGGCAGCACTTGGGAAAAGCATAACTTTGTCTTGCTCATTAGGCAAGAGCTGCTACAGGGCACTCCTCATAAACCACTCTGAATTTTACTGGATTTCATTCTTCCAATTACCCCAAGTAAAACATCAACTCAATGTTTTTGGCTTTTTTCTCACTGAGCTGGAGAACTGGGACAGTGTCATTCTGCTGCCTGGTTTTAGTTAACTGGAGTTATCTTACTTACAATGTTTTTAAGCTTGTGAAAGAACCATGGGAGGTTCTGAGGTCTTAGTTCTTCCCTGAGTTTGTGAACAAGCCTTTCAAACACATGAACTTCATTCATGGATGACAAGTTGACTATGAACCAGCAGTTGTGCACTTGCAGACAGGAGGACCAATAGCATCCTGGGGTACACCACGAGGAGTGTGGCAGCAGGTCAAGGGAGGTGATTCTCCCCCTCTACTCAACCCTGGTAAGGCCTCATCTGGAGCACTGTGTCCAGTTCTGGGCTCCTCAGTACAAGAAAGACAAGGAGCTACAGGAGAGGAATCAGCCAGAACAACAAGAATGATCAGGGGTCTGAAGCATCTCTCTTATGAGGTCTGTTTAGTTTAGAGGAGACTGAGAGGGGATCTCATCAGTGTAGATCAATATCTCAAAGGCAGGTGCCAGACTTTTCAGTGGTACCCAGAGACAGGATGAGTAGCAATGGCCGTATCTGAAAGACAGGAAGTTTCACCTTAACATGAGGAAGAACTTCTTTACCCTGAAGGTGGCAGAGCACTGGAACAGGCTGCCCAGGGGGCCTGTGAAGTCTCCCTCTCTGGAGACTCCAAACCCGTCTGTGTAACCTGCTCTAGGTGGCCCTGCTTTGGCAGGGGGTTGGACTGGGTGATCTCCAAAGGTCCCTTCCAAATCCAATGATTCTGTGGTTTGTGTTTGGAAGCACACCACCAGCTGAGGACAAGCCCCGCATTAGAGTCATCACATCACAGAGCGGAGCAGAGGAGACACTTTCTGCTCTGTGATGCTGAGCCCAGCAGACAACATTACTAACACCAACCACTTGGTGCAGATGAGCACCAAAGAGCCACCTCCAGAGTCCACTCTGCTGAGGGTGTCCCACTGTTTATACATTGGACTAGGATGACTTTTAAGTATTAGCAGTCCCCAGAAGACAAGCAGCAGCAAACCAAATCCTCTTCCAGACAAGCAAGTTCACTTGTGTCCACCTCCTCTCTGTGAAGCATTACAGCATGCACTAATAAATCTGTCAAACACAACACCTACACTATCAACCATGAAACACCAATTCAGAAACATGTTCAGCACTACAGTGGCAATTACAAAGCCTAGTGGAAATCACCTCTTCATGCAGGAACTTTTTCCCTATTGTTAAACAACACCAGAAATATCTGGTCAGAACAGACAGGTTCTCCACATCTCAGCTGGCCACCTACTTCAAAGGGAATGGCTCACGAAAACAGAGCAGGATTTGCCCTATTCTGGATACTCAGCAATTTCTCCAATAACCATAAAGATAACTCAGAAACAGGACAAAACAAATAGAAAACAAAGCTAAGGAGGAATGGGGTCCTCAAGGACAGCAATATTCAGCCAAACCTGGACTGCCAACAGCAGCAGTGTTTGCAGATCTGCTCTACCTACATGCTTGGCTCTCCCACTGTCCCAGTGACTGTTGGTTCTCAAGGACAATACAAGGAACAAAAATAGAGCACAAGGGAACTGAAAGAGAAACCTCACTCTAAATATTCCCCACTTGTTTCTATTTTCCTCCCTCTGCCAGTTCTACATTGGGATCTTTGTTTCTCTAAGGCAGAGAACATGGTTTCTATACTCTCTGAGACTCGTTGCTTGTTCCCTTCCAAAGGGATATCTTACCCCTTCCCTGTTATAAATGTCTAGATATGATGCCTATTTGGTCACTGTTTATACAGCACTCCCTTATCCCCGGTCAAAATGGTCTTCAGGCTCTAGTTGGGCTGGTCAGTAATGCTGTCAACTTCATCATCTGTCTGCTGTCAACTTCATCATCTGTCTGCTCCTTTGTGTCACACGTACACACCCACCAAGTGATGTTCTTACAGTGTAAGTAATTCCATAACTCAATCTGTTTGCACCAAAATGTACTGTTTACTTGACTTTCAGACATAATATTAGATACTGAAATATTTGTCTCCTAATGAATGAGGTTATGGAGATGTTTGTTCAGCACAAGCCACTTTCATTATGACATACAACTCATTAAAGTTATTAAAGGTGGGGTACCAGTGATGCTCATAGTGAAGGTTTTCCATTTACAACCCCTGTTTTCAATGACGTCCAACTGCAACCTCTATGTCTGAAGCTTTCAGTGGCAGGTGTCTGTCCCAGATGTGAGCATTCTCTCCTCTTCCTGTTCTGGATAGGGAATGAGGTCTGCATGCTTCTCCTGCACAGCTTGCTGGTGCAAGAGACTGGTTATGTTAAAACATTAAAGCCAGGAGGGAAGGAGTCAAACAGCAGCCATGGGGCTCCCTCCTGATCATCTGCAAAGCAACTCTTCCACACAAATCACTGCAAGGACCTGCACAAGGTACCAGGGATGCCTTAGCTCTTCCTGTGCCTGATACTCATACACATCCCTCTGCCTACTTTCAGGTCAGACAGTTTTACAGGTAGGAACACTCCAGTGCCATTTTGGCAGGATACTGATGAATGACATAGAATCACAGTCTGATTTGGCTTAGAAGGGAATCTCTCCTCTGTCAGTTTAAAGCTGTTCTGGATGCAGGGCTGCAGGGGGGTCTCACAAGTCCATCCAGCCTCCTCCCAGTACACACAAAGGGTCATTATAACTTCAGCTTTACAGTTCCCATTGCATTTGGAAAACTCTCTACAAAAACTTAAGACACTGAAAACAAAACCAACAACTTTGTACAAAGCTGGAACATTATTTTAACATTCACTGTGTTCCTAAAAGCCCTCCAACATGCTGCATTACGGCGTGTTAAATGACAGCTCACTCATGTACACAGAATAACCTGCTCCTTGAAACCAAGTGTTTTCATTAGACTGCTCCCAAGAGAAAAGCTGGGCTAAGCTCAATCATGCCCTTATCTCTTTAAGGGCACTTTTTAATTCTGAACCTACCCTGCTGCACAAGCCAGAGCTCACTCAGGAGGGGATTGCTGCTTTTTAAGCACTGTTCAAAGCCAAGAGAAGAGAGGCTTCCAATGAGCTGATCCCAAGCAATCCAGCTTGATCCAACAGGAGACAGCGGTGCATAACTGTAAGCACCCAACAGTCCCCTTCCACTCTCCTAGGGTCTGGTTATGCTTCTGTAAATGATTCCCTATGCAGTTCAGAACAGGCACTGCTTATACACCAGCACATTCCAGTTTTAGTCATCCTAAATAAATTACCCAGTTCCAAACAAGACAAGGAAGCAATACTAAAACAAGAAAATCACGACTAATTATAGTTTGTGCTGCCACCCTTCATGTCTAAGGGTTTCACATTTTTCAGTCTGATTTTGAATTTCCCATTCACCAGATCATATGCCTTAACTAGAGCTTGCTCAGAAACAGATGGAGTTGGAACAGACGAGTTGAAGCTTTTCCTATGTTTGCTTTTATTTTAGTGGTCAGTCATCTCACTGGGTCACTCTCAATATAGTTAAACCTGACTATTCCCTCCTCACCCCACTGCCAAAGCAGCACATACCTTAAAGCAAAACAAATCCTGCAGCTTTTATCGGGAGGATTATATATGAAGACATTCCAGAAGCAGCAGTTTATAGTTCATGTGTCATTTTACTACTGCACTGAGAGGCAGTCATGCACCCGGAGCTGTTTGGGAAGGAGACATGGACAGAAGCATGCTGGCAGCATCTCTGGTAGGCAGCAGAACCTGTGCAAACTCAGAATGACAACACTGGAGCACACACAGAGACCAGGATTAGTGGCACTGGAAGCAGTCCAAACCAAGTCTTATGTAGGCCACAATGAGGGTAACTTTTACTCAGATGAACATTTGTAAGCTATAAACCTATTTACTTTAAGGAGCTAAAGGAAGAGAACAAGAAGTGCCACACTGTTTGCTTCCTCAAACCTCTCCAGGGACTAGCCCAGCACATCCATCTGCCTGCTGAGCAGCATAGGAGTTTGTTCTGCACTTCAGGCCATGTTTACATTGAGTTTTCCCTGGTTTTTTTGATCTGTCAATAGCTGCAGCATATTACATTACCTCAAGCCAAGATAGTAACACAGCAGTTTCTGCATTGCCAGACACTTAACTAGAGGGTAGATTTATACCATTGTTCATGCTTGGTTCTTGAAAAAAAAAAAGAAAGCAGGAATATACCTCTAAGTGTGTATTAAATATAGGACAACCCAAAATAATAAACTAGCACTGTGGTCTGCTTTTAAAGAACATCACCAATTCTTTTGGAAGGTTCAAATGATACAATGGGAATTAAAAAAACAAAACATAATAAAGAAAAGGCAAGTAAATGCCCCTGCTCTATCATACAGGAATGAAGAATGTTGGAGATTCAAACCATGCAGGAAACAGTGCAATTGTGTGCTGGGCTGCATCCCCAGAGCATGAGCAGCAGTTGAGGCAGGGAATTCTCCCCCTCTGCTATGTTCTGGGGAGACCCCCACCTGCAGCCCTGATCCAGCCCTGGCACAACAGCACAAGAGGGATGTGGAGCTGTTGGAGCAAGGCCAGAGGAGGCCATGGAGATGCTGTGAGGGCTGGAGCAGCTCTGCCCTGGAGCCAGGCTGACAGAGCTGGGCTGGGGCAGCCTGGGGGAGAGAAGGCTCCTGAAGGGGAGACCTGAGAGCAGCTCCAGTGCCTAAAGGAGCTGCAGGAAACCTGGAGAGGGGATTGGGACAAGGGCCTGTAGGGACAGGCCAAGGGCAATGGCTTGAACCTGCCAGAACAGGGGAGACTGAGATGAGCTCTGAGGCAGAAGCTCTTCCCTATGAGGGTACTGAGGCGCTGGCCCAGGGTGCCCAGAGAAGCTGTGGCTGCCCCATCCCTGGCAGTGTTCAAGGCCAGGTTGGACACAGGGTCTTGGAGCATCCTGCTGGGGACTGGAACTGGATGAGCTTTAAGGTCCTTTCCAATGCAAACCATTCCATGAAATGCAAAGTGAGGAGGAAGACCCAGTAACTGGCTTACAATTGTTAAATAGCAGAGCCTTGGCATTCCAAATCCTGCTACAACAAGGCATTAAAAAGCAACACAGCAAACCCCACAGTGGATGTAAAGATAACCAAGTCAAAAGAATTTGAGCATAACACTATACTGAGATATTTCTGGATGCTGGAGTTAAATTAGCTGCACTAAAATAATCACACTGTTGTTTCCTAATCAGTAAGAACAAACTTTTTGGAATCAGCATCTGTGGACTGAAAAGGCTGATGTTGTTTTGGGAAACTGTTTCTCCTCAGAAAGCCTGATTTATTTTTATTTTTTAATTCTTTTTTTCCCTAAACCAGCTCAAACACTCGGTTAATTCAGAAATAGTTTTCTGTTAATTCAGCAAATAGTTCTGGAGAAAACAAAAGTAAAAACTCAAGACAGCAGTTGCAGCATTCCTGAGTTCTTGAGTGGCTGTATTACAGTCATGTAAAGCAGGAGTCTCACCCCACAGGATTGTTTTCCTCCTGTTCTACTTTACGTTTGTAAAACACTTTAAATTAGCTATTATTCTTATTGTAAGACCCTTTTTTCTGTTGCTTCTACATTTGACAAATTCTGACTTACCAGATGCATCCACTCCACATCATTTCTCTGTATAAAGCTGATTTTGTTTCCTAAACCTGGGCAGACATACATCTTGAATGCAAACCATTGAAGTCTTCTCTGAAGTTTCAGTACTGCATGGAGAAATTATGTAAAGTAGCCGGGCAGGAGAGCTATAACTGGACCAAGATAACCAGGAGATTACAAATGAGCAGGAATAAGATCAAGAACTAAGTGGGGGAAGGGCAGAGGATCATGTCCGAGACATCAGAAGATGTCAAGTTGGAAAAGGAGCTTGTGCCTAAGAGAACAAGCTCCTTTCTCATCTAGAACAGATGCCAGAAGTCCAGAATCCCAGTATCCCACTACTGTCAGCAGTCAACCATGTACCCCTCTGTCCAGCTGTGCTCCTCTCACACTCTTGGTCAGGTGACAACTGACTGCAGTCCCTTCCTTCACTGCTCGAGTCAAAGGCACCTGCATGTGTTACCCCTGTGTGCATCGTTGTGATCGTTGCTTTAAGAAGCAAAAATCTTCTCTAAGAAGATCTTGCAAACTTGTATAGGCCTGCTGTGAAGAACACTGCTCAGGCTGCAGCAAAAGGGAGCAGCTCAAGAACCAAGAAAAGCCTGAAATAAAAACCTAGGTGACAGAAAACCTTATGGCTTATGCACATGTGTCATGCCACATAGCTTTGAGTCCTCATCACCATATCCCAACACCCCTATCTTCATAGAATCCTAGAATCCCAGGTTGGAATGAACCTCAAGGATCATCTGGTCCAACCTGTCTAGGCAAAGCATGACTAAACTGGATGTTCCAACACCCTGATAGCTGAGTTTAAGTGTCCAGCATGGGGAGTTCACCACTTCCCTGGCTGGAACCACTACCCTTATTAAATGTGTAGAGAAGCAACATACTGGTCTTGTTCAACATACAGCATAAACAGCAGTCAAACAGCTGGACGCAAAGTTTGTTTCCTTTGCAGTTGGGTGCCTGATCGTACTTCCTACACACACCATATGTATTGTGGGAACTAAAAATCTTCCCTTTTCCAGTAGCTACATAGAGAATCTTCAAGTTTATAAACTACATATTGAGCAGAGGCCAATGGCAACGGGCTTGTCCCTGGCATTCATTTAAGTACTTCAACACCTGTTAAGTGCTCAGCAGCTGGGCTTCAGTGCTGAGCTCTGCACAGAGCCTTGCCCAAGGAGATGGCAACAGAGAAACTGCTCCAATTTCACAGGGCAGCCTATAGCTGGTAACTGATCCACAAAGATTAAGCCTTGGTGTCCTTCAGTTCTTTGGGAGGTTTTTGAAATGCAATCAGGAGCCACAGTATAGCTACCATATCCTCAGTGATCCTTGCTGCTGGGATAGAACACCGCCCATCTCACACACAGAGTAAAAATGCAGCTACTGTGGCTGCACTGAGCAACTTGAGGTAGTGACTGCTGTCTTCAGGGGCCCAGGAAAGAGCTTGCAAGGGTTTATGGTGGCTCCTTTCCAAACAAAACCAGAAGTACAGTAAAAGCAGGAATGCATTTAAATTCCAGAATGATCAAGAATGTTTAATCCTCTCTTGGGTTTCACCTGGGTATGGTCCAGCCATCAAAAATCTGAACTGCCATTAAAAATAAAGTCAAAATCTTCTTAATGCAGCTGTCTCCAAAGAATACTGCACTTGCACAAAGTCATTTTATAGGGACTGTAATAGCTGTAATAATAAACTATACTTGCAGAGGCCCTTAAACATAAAGTTCTGCTACAGCATTTGCTTGATTTTTGCTTTCTTACACTTTATTTTTGTAAGCGTTCCCCCATTTGTAGAAGTAAACTGATGATGAAGCAATATCAAACCAAACCTGACTATCTGAACTGCAATGGGCTCCCTACTGTGTCTAGCACAAGTGCCAGACATTTTTCTTCTGTAAATAAGGATCATGTCCAGGTTATGGATTAAAAGAATGTAAAGCAAAAGGTCTGAAATATTCAGACAGAATTCTGAAGCTTAAACTTTCAGCATAGCTCTCAAAGCAAGATGATGATATCAGTTCACAAATAGCTTAAGCAGAAGTCCAGCATAGTGGTAGTGTCTCAGGCTACGTAACAGGCCTTTCAAAAGAGTATGAAGTAACAGAATTGAAATGTATTTGGCAAGATGCCACCACTCAGATGATATCCCAGCCTCATGGATATGTACAGTACACAGCAATTCATCATCTCATACTATGTGGCACTGACATTTCTCATGTCAAACCAAAAATAGCTACAGCAAAAGTAAACTGAGCCCCAAATGTGGAAGCCAGTAAGGCCTCTGCATGTTATACCCACTACAATACTGAACTGACTACAATATTAACAAAAAAGACCAAAAAATACCCCCAAGAGACACCAAGTTGAGGAACAAGTGGACTTTCACATTCACCAGTGGTGCCTGGAAAGCCTCTGGGAAATGAAAGAGGCTCAAGATAGGGGTTGCAGGAACAAAAACCACACAACTGCTTTCCAAGAAGTGCAGAAGCAAGAACTGAACTAGGCAGACTTCCTCCCAGGATGCACACCACCACAGTTCCTCAAGCCTTCAAATTCCACAAAGGCCTGGAGTATCTCATCCTGCGGAAGTGTACGTACTAGCACCCACACATAACCCAAGCCGCCAAAGATGGAGAAGAGACAGAGAAACTCTACCAGAAGCCTAAGTAGCAGGTTAAATGGCTTAAAGGAGAGAAAAAAAAAGAGAAGGAAAAAAAGGTTGAGCACAGAAATAAAAGCACAAAACTTATTTCAAAGAATGGGGCTATTCAAGCAAGCTGTCAGAAGAGCACTGACAATCAGNGTTAAATGGCTTAAAGGAGAGAAAAAAAAAAGAGAAGGAAAAAAAGGTTGAGCACAGAAATAAAAGCACAAAACTTATTTCAAAGAATGGGGCTATTCAAGCAAGCTGTCAGAAGAGCACTGACAATCAGAGCTATTACTGATGCAGACCTCCACCCTTTCCAGGTAACTGAAGCCCACTAGAGCTCTAACCTTTGCATGCTACTGTAAGCAAAAGAAACTGAGATGTCATAAATAACGTTTTGGTAGCTGAACCCCCACATCAATGCACGCCAATGAAGCCAACAAATGAAAATCTGCAATTCCACTTCACAGAACATGGCCTGTATGTCCAGAGGAACCATGACCACCTCCTCTGGTCTTCAGGGAAACACAAAATAAGAGCATTCTGGTATCTCAACTCTTGCTCAAGAGCTGCTTTAGCCTGCTTTGCTAGCCCAGATTTCAGTAATGAATCTTCTGTTAATAGCTGGAGTGGCCTCCAGGAAGAACCTTGTGTTCCTGATGCCTGCCCTCCACACTAGGGAATGACATGGATCACCCCAGAGCATTGCTGCCAATTGGCAAGCCCCATGGCACAGAACAGGCAGAGCTCACAGAAATACCGTATCAGTGAGTAGTATTCAGAGGAAGAACACTCTCTTAATCTGTATTTGCTTAGCAACTAGGACAACAAGGGCCATGAAAAGCTTTTGAACACTATCACAATGCAAATATTTTTTCTGATGGTGCCTCTGCCATCCCGGATGAGCAAGAGCTGCCCAAGTCACCTGCCCGGTCATGGAAAGGTGAGCAAAGGAAGAGGCACAGAGAAAGTAAATTGTTTAGGGCACAAAGAAGGTAAGCATCGCTTACTCCTAAGTGTGAGGCAGAAGCAGGACAATGCATTTTAGCCAGCACTGAAATGGCATCTGCAACTCACATCTGATTCACAAGCAAGATCACTTTATGATACTACACTCATTTTTAAGGTATCTTGAGGGAATTCCCCATACAGCAGAAATATTCTGTACTTTTGGATTTTAAAACAGGTTTGAAAGAATCATTGACTCCATAATTATCTTCTGCTCTGTGACAAAACCAAACAGAAAAAAAACCCTTATGAGTCGTCTCATGACTACTCCAAACATGATTGTTTCCTACGCCTACAGCCTGCTCGGGTCAAATCTGTCACCTCTTTCAAGGAACCAAAGTCCATCTCCTTTTAAGGTACCAGTCACTAGCATGGGAAAATTTATTTACTGGGAGCCAAGAAGGGGGCTCTGTCACTCCAAATAGCTCCATTAGCCTGGAAACAACTTCATCTAACAGGCTACAGACTAGCTTGGCTGCCCAGTCCTGCCACCTCCCTACAACTCCATCTGAAGATTGCATGATCTGATGGATCAGGGCACTTGCGGTCTGACCTGGCTCACTGCTTGGTCCTGCGATCACCCACTTTGACACAAGAAGGTGGAGTAAACAGAGGGTGGAGGAGAGGTCGATACCATCACCTTTTCTGGCAGGAGTCAGGGAAGATTTAGTCTTGCAAAACCACATCCTGAGCTGAGCACAGTCACCACTGTTACCCAACTCACAAGAAACTCAAGAGAATAACTATAGTACTCTCCAATTAGGAATCCAGTGTGATATTTATCAAGTAAGCCCATGTTTCAGATCTGAAACCACTTTGTAGGGTCTTCTATCAAAGGCTGACATTGTCAAACGTAAGTATATTGTAGATATTGACCAAAACACGTTACTTCTGGTCAAAGATGTTTCTCTTGACAGTTATCCAACACATGGAAGCACATCTTTAAGGAGGACTACTCATAAGAGCTTTATGCTCACTTCCAAGAGTATAAAAAACCCAGGCAACACGCACTAGATCCATTCTCTGGACAATACTGCAAAGTGAATTTCTACAGAACATTTCTCCAAGCAAAGCCCTGAGCACATGAACTGTGCACAAGCTTTTTACAAGGAGTCTCATGTAAACTACATTGGGAATGACTGAAGCTGGACAGATCTCTAAGACTCTTCTCACCAACGCTGGCTTTCATTAGAATGCTGATCTGCTAGCGTAGGTTACAGACTTCCCAGAGGTGCCAGACAAGACCATGATAGCCAGGAGCAAACCCACACAAACCCAGTAACATTTATAACAGTCCCCCTGGAAGGCAGCCAGTAGCTAACCCCAAGAGCTAAACCCCAGTAAGTCTCACTGCATCCCCAAGCAGATTGCTGTCATTGAAAGATAGAGAAAAATGAAACAAATGAACACGCTGAGGAAAACCTGGCGTGTTTCTCATAAAGGGAAGAGCTGCCCCAGCAGCAGCTTAGGGGCCTCTTACACGCAGAGGCTGGGGTGTCCCTGTGCACAGGGCTGTAACCACCACCCCGCTCCACCGCAGAACCGGGTCCGCTCGAGCAGCCGTACCCGGCACAGGAGGGAGCCGCAGCCACAGGTACTCACATCCGCCCCACGCCCTCGTACATGCGGGTCTCGTCCACCAGCATCATGACCTCGGTGTCGGTGAGGTGTGCGTGCTTCTTCGTCTTGGTGAGCTGCTCGATCTGGATATCGGCCAGCTTCACCTTCTGCTGCGTGTCTATCACCTTCGCCTGCAGCTCCGTGAAAGCCTGGGCAGGGGGAAAGAGCAGCGGCCATCAGGGGCAGCTCTCACGGGCAGCGGCCCGCCGGCCCCGCACACCTAAAGCCGGAAGGCGGGTGCCGAACGCGCCGGGTGTGCAGGCGAGGAGCCCGGGCGGGCACTGCGCGGAACGCGGCGAGGAGCCGCTGGCCACCGCCGTAGGGCTCGTACCTTCTTCAGCTCCAGGTCCACGGGCGCTGCCATCTTGTCTGCGCACGGCGCCTGCGCCGGAGGGGGAGCGCTGGTACGCGTCCTGCTGCGCATGCTCGGGGCGGAGCGCAGGGTACCCTGCGCAGGCTGCGGAGGTGCCCCGGGGCAGATGCAGGCAGCGGGGGGAGCGGAGCGGAGGTCCCGGTGTTCGAGGCAGCGGCGGGGCTCGACACCGTGGGGTGAGGGGATGCAGCAGTTGGTGACGTGCTCACGCTGACCGGGTGCGTGCCCGGAGGGCGGTGAAGGGCCGGGCTGCTGGAGGCTACCCCTGCTTCACAGGGGGCCCCTCCAGCGCTCAGCTCGGCCCGGCGCTGCGGCAGCCGCTCCTGCCCAGGGCAGACAGCGGGGTGGTGCAGGCCACGTTCCTTGCACCCTGTTCCTGCGCGCATGGTGAAGCGGCCGGGTCTGCCCTGCGGTGCATGGGCACATGGGCAGGGCACATCCCAGTCGGGCGCTGGGCCACGTCCTCTTCATGGCCACAGGTCCAGCAGGAGCTGCCCCATGGGCTTCATCTCTGCCTTACCTAGGAAGAGAACATCCACTGGACTGCCAGCCTTTCCCAGTGCAGTGGGGTGGAGGGAGCCAGCTCATCAGCCAGCTCCCCAGTGCCTGTATCTCCAAAACACATTCCCCATCTCTTGGTCTGTTAAATTACCTGTGGGTAGCCCAGCCCACAGAGCAGCAAAGTGAACCAGAACACGTCCTTGCAGAGCAAAAGGCAGCTGCCTGCATAACAGGCAGAGCAGAGCTCTCCCTGTGCCTGCTGGGGTAGTGTGGAGCCCCAGGCATGCAGAGCTGCCCACCAGGAATGGCTGGAAGGCAGCAGGGCTAGAGCAGGAATGGCTCCAGGAAGGGAAGCAGCAGCAGCACAGCAAGGTAGGGATACAGCCAGATGCCCTGGAGCAGAATGGCCTCCTGCATAGCAGGTGGTGGCATGATTTGCTTAATAGACACTGAAAAAAGCCAAGGTTTGGAGTCCCTGATTAAACTGGCCCTCCCACAGCATGAAGGTTCAGAGCCAATAAATTGATTCCCTGGCTCCAAGACTCAGGCCACTGCAGCTGCTTTTACTCTCCAGGTGATAACACAAAAGGGAGCCTGCTGTCAGTCAGCTTCCCAGCCTGCCCAAGCCATGTACTTTAGCCCTTCTATCTCATGAATGCCAAAGTATTGCTGCTTTCCCACACCCTGGGCTTTGCTGCTGCAAAACTTACTGGCTGCACAAGAAGGATGAACCTATGCACTAGCTTCCCAAGCAGCTCCTCCTCCAGTGGCCATAAAGCTTATTTCAGGCTTTACCAGAGCTGAATTTTGGCTAAGTTAGGCCAAAAAGCTCTGCAGGCTACTCCCTGCCAAGCTTTAGTGCACACCGTAGGAGCAGGAAGGGAAAGCAGCAGCTTAGCACTTCCCTTTGAAAACTAAAGTTTGACGTCTGCTGAAGGGAAAGGGGCTGATGAAAGCAGGTTTCCTGCAAGGGGAAGTCCTCTCTCTCCTTCCAGAGACAGCATCTTACCCTGATCTCAGGTCCCCTGGGGAAGATGAGGGAAGAGGAAAGAAGTGGTTCGGGGGTTATTTTTACTGCAAAGTCAGGAATCAGTCCTGAGCCACCATCTGAAATGATGCTTGCTTAAAAGACCCCAGCCCCAGAGCCTGCAACCACCCAGGAACGGCTCAAAACTAGGAATCAGTCCCATTTGGATGAACTGGTGGCCAGAAGGGCTTCAATTACACCTGCTGGTGAACAGACACCAAGAAATCACATCCCTCACAGGACATCAGCAGTCAAAGATGCGAAAGAAACAAGGATGGGAGTGGTGTGGCTGCAGGACAGCCACTGTCACCAGCACCTTGGTACCACACTGCCGTGCTGCATCCCAGCACGGCACGAGCCAGCCCACCACCTCCTGCCATGATCTCCACTGGTCTTCAGAATTCCACTTCCTTTCCAACTCCGTTGTTAAATGAACAACACAAGTGTTTGTAACAAAGTGTTATTTATTAGAATATTAACATTGCACTTAAAAAATAAGGGAGGTCTGACCCGGTCACCTTGACCTACATGAAAGATGCAGGGGCCAGACCTACAATAAATATAAATACTATGTACAGTTTATCTAAAATAAATATATAATTTAAAATGAAAAATCTCTTGTTAAATAGCTGTTACCCTCCCGCCCCTCCTGCGCTCAGCAAGCCCCGAGCCCGCTCTCCTCCTTTCACAGTTTGTTGTTGGTGTGCACCGCAGCACATGGAGAGCTGCCGCCAGCCTGTCCCTCCTGCTCCATGCAGCCAGCGAGCACCTCTCTGAGCTCCATCCCGAGGGTGGCTACGGAGCTCCCTGCAGTGACACCGCTGCTGGAGCAGCCCCAGAGCAGATGCTGCCCCGCTGCTCCAGCCAGCACCCAGGGACAGTGCTCTTGCCTCTTCCAGGAGGTAGAAGTGCATTAGTGCCGACTCCTGCAAGACAAAGCAGAGCAGCTCACAACACAGCCCAGGGCAGGTCCTGCACGGTGGGAAGGTGTTCATCCCACTTCAGCAGAGCCCGTGCACCCACAGCAGAAGCCACTCACTGCCTTGCAGTGCTGGGCTGAGAAGGATGGGAGCCAGGCTGCCAGGGGAGCAGTGGGTAAGCATCTCACCACACTGCCCTTCCAGGGACCACAGCACTTTGCCCCATGGACACATCCACCCCAATAATCCCCAGGGCAGAGGGGACACATGAAAAGCCTTGTGCTGAATCCCCTTCCCCAAAATACCTCCGATAAACAGTTAAAACTTCCCACCCCCAGCATCGTTACCAACATCACAGAAATTCTTTGAAGGCATTACCTCATCCCTACAAAGAACAAAGTTTTTCCTTTTTGTTTAAGAAAAGAGAAGTAGCTGTGATCTGTATGGGCACATCTAACGTCAGGGCTTGGACCAGAGCAGAGGAAGTCTGTAAGCTGTCCAGCACCCAGCCATGAGGCCACCACCCAGCCCCAGCAATGTCACATGGGGCTGGCAGCAAGATCCCCATGCCCAGCTGCAAGGCATTGCATTGGTGCAAGTAATAAGCAGAGTAGGAGTAGGAGTGAAAAGGAAGGGTTTTTTCTATATATAAAAATAGAGGCAATATCTAAAGAGCGGAAGTGACTCAGAGGGTCAGAGAGGGAGCAGAACAGGGTGGGAAAAAAAACCCAGAAGCATCTTCCCCACTGCCAAATGTCCCTAAAAGCATGCAGAGACAGGGCAAAGCAGGGACTTGAGGTTTGAAAGGAGGGGATGGTGGCAGGGCTGTCAGGGGACAAGGGCTTGAGTGGAAGGGGAGGAAGAAGGGCTGAAACCCCACAAGGCAGCCCAAGCTCTCAGGCCAAATCCAGTGATCTGCTTCTCCAGGCTCATACTGCCTTCAGCTCCTGCCTGGCTCTGGCACAGGATCTACACAGTGGCCCCAGCCACCCCGCTGCCCCAAACCCAGCCAGGGGCTCACCTCGCCAGCACCCGGCATCCTCAGTGATTCACAGTGATGCCCAGCTTGATTTTCTCTTCGCTCTCTACGTCGTAGACACCCCTCTTGTGACACCTGTGAGACCAAGCAGAGATATTCAGGTCATGGAGATGTCCCCGCCACCCTCCCCTCCACATGGTCTTCCCAGGGATGCAGATCCAACAGCTCAGCCCCATCCCAGTTACCTGAGCATCAGCAGGGCTGCGATGATGACAAGACACAGGGAGGAGAGGACAACAGCAACAACAGCCAGTGCTGTGGTGTGGTCGTATGTGCTTGGGGGGTGCTCCACAGGCAGCGAGAGGCCATGGCATCTCTCTCCATGGTATCCTGGCTGGCATCTGGGGGAGAAGAACAGTATTAAAGGCTGGTTGTCACCAAGAACAGAAGGTCATTGGGTGCCTCACACCCCTATGGAAAGGGGCTATCTCTTTGCTCAGCCCTAGCCAGCACCCTACCCATTCTCCCTGATTCCCCTGGCCTGAGCTGGTGTCACCATCACCTCCCTGGTACTGGTAACTTTTCTCCAGCCCCAAGCAGCTCATGAAGACTCCTAGAAGGGTAGAACTTGCCACAGTAAGAATCCACCAGGATCTGTGGTCCTCCCAATCATCCCAAGGCAGAGTGAGGCTGTGCAGACTACCTTTGGCAGCAGGAAGTCCCATACAAGGGAGCAGAGAGGCAGCCAAACCAGAGCTCAGATCTTCCCTCAGAGCAGGATGTCCCTGCACACCCTGGCAGCCAAAGAGGTGCCAGCTCCCTGCAGACTCAGGAGGTTACTCATAGAGCAGAAATAACAGTCCCCAGCAGAGCTGGAGCTGCCAACCCTGCCTGGGAGTCCAAGTGCACTGATGCGACCAGATATAGATATCACTATATCCGCTGCCACTGACCCTCAAGCTTATCTCCAAGACAGGGTCTGAGCATAACCCTCCTGGCTCACAACACCACCACATGCCACGTCACCTCCCAACCACAGCAGTGGGGCTGGGCACAAGGCAGATGTACAGGACCCAGCCTGTCACCATCCTCACCCACCCCACAGCCCAGGGACCAGCCCAAGGAAGCAATGATCCAGGAGACCCTGCAGCATGGGCAGACAGTCACCAACAGCAGCCACAACCAAGTGACAACAGCCAACATGAGGCCTCATTATTGAAGGGGACTGGTCTCTGTTCCTCAGAATCCATGGTGGCTCTGGGAAGAGGTCATCCAGAGATGGGCCACCAGGCTGGAAAGCCCCATCTGGCCCCTGGAGCCTCCCTGCTTTCCCAGGTCCTCTTCCAGCCCCAGGGATCTGGGAAGGAACCCCATCCCAGGCAGGGGGTGCTGCACCTCATATGGCTCTGGGTCCCCAACCCAAGCTGAGCCTGCAGAGATCTCTTGCTGGCAGTCCCAAACCCCCTGTGTGAGGGCCCAACTTCATGACAGCTTTCAGGCAGAGAGAAACTAAGCGGTTCAAGGAGCTATGTGGAGCCTGATCCCTGCGGATTGCTGGGCACAACATCTTGTAGGCACCATAAGCCAGGGAGCTATTAACTTGCCTGGGCTCCAGGCGCAGGGCTGAGTGGCTCAGAGGATTGATAGCAAAGAACAAAGCCTCTTATGTATCTGCCAGCTTAATTCCTGCCCACATCAGTGGGGATCAAACATGCACCCCTGGCTATTTCCCACAGCAACAATGCTGGGTCCTTCACAGCAGCAGGCAAACAACTTCTCCACTTGCCTCGTCTAGTCCCTGCCTTCTACCTGCACCCCAAGGAGGCAGAAGGGGATGGGGATACACAGCTCTGTCCATCAGGACTAAGGGAAAGCTTGGGTATGGCTTTGGCAGACTGTCCCCAGCAGTGCTACCTCCAGTCCTTGCTGGTGCCATGGCAGAGATGCTCTTCCTGCCTGCAGCAGTACACCCTACAGCCACGGGAGTCATTAGCTCCCAGCCAGGGCTGGCAACAGCAAAGACATAGGGTTACAGATTCAGGATGGGGTTCTCACCAACTAGACCTGCAGAAGACTTTGGCTAGAAGACAGCAGCCTCTGCTCACCATCCTCTGACCCCACTGCAGCAGCTCAGGCAGGGCTTGGGGGATGCCAAGTCTACATCCATGACGGATTTTGATGAGGGATGAATATTGCTCAAGAAGCACAAGGAAGAGGCCAAGTCAGAGCCGTCCCTGCATGGACATGGAGCATGCACTAAAAATATCTCCTCTGCTCTTCCTCTGCCTGGCCTGGAGAATTGAAGGAACCATGACTAAGGCTCCCCCGGCACACACACACACACCAGCAACTCACATGCAAGAGGGAGCTCCCAGCTCTCGGATGTATTTGCATTCTCCGTGAATACAGAAATCCTTGTACTTCCGCAGGCACGGGTCCCTCTTCTTCCCCTGGCCTTTGCCTTTTCTTCTTTTATTCCCGTTCCCTTTTTTCTTGGGAGTAACCAGGCCTTCAGGCTTCGACAGGAAAGCAACTGTAAAACAATTTGGGAAGGAGAAAGCAGCAGTCAGATCACCTCCGTGTGTCAGCCAAAGGGACGACAGAGCAGCAAACCAGCTGAGCCCTGGCGCTCCGGCAGCCCTTTGTGCAGTGATCTGCCCCCGAGCAGAGGGTTTTCTTTCCAAATACCATGGCCTTTCCCATTCATAAGGACAATTATCAAGGAAAGAAAGGAATCGGGCTGGGGGGAGGGCAAACAGAGCTTTATGTATCTCAAATGTTGCTATTATATGCACCAGTTTCCACGGAATACAGAAAATTGCTAATTGCTTCTTTATCTGGCTTTTATTCCCCTGATGAGCACAGTCTTTTGTAAGACCCTATTCATGGCTCTAATGGACTCCCCTCCCTGTGGGTACAAGGATGCCTTGCGCACTCAGAGCGGGATTAAGAGAGCAATGGCTTAAGGTTTGGCTTTGCAGAGCCAAAGAGATGACAAGGGCAGCATTCCCAGGAATGACAAAGGTATGTTTTAATTGCAGCGCAGGGACCCGTAGCTTTTGGTGAAAGGCCAGCTCCCTACTGTGTTGGTGGGGATCCACACAACGAGTACAAGCTCCTCATCTGGACATGGACCGAACCAGCAATGTTACTGGAATAGTTCTTTGGATGTGCCCAAAAATTCAGCCCCCAGCTTGATCTCCCAAGATACCAAGATGCTGGAGAGCCCTCATGCTCCACGAGTGACTTCTGGGCTCCTGCTGAACCACAGCGCTTAACTCCAGTGAGCCCAGGAAGACATGAACTGAGGGTGGCTGAGTCCAACCAGCAAGTTGTAACCTGCCCAGCTCCTCCTCAGCCACCTCCTGACGTAACCAGGTGCTGGGGCACAGGGCTGCATACCCAGCAAAGTTAAGTCTCAATTTCAACATCCTCCACATTATGCCTGGAGAAAACTGATACTCCAGGAAATTCTGTGGCTTGGAGAAACCTCCGGATCCGGGTGAGGCCCCATCCCCTTGCCTGGGGGTTATCTCAACAGACACACAGTGCCGCTGACCACCCCCCAGCCACCTCCACTGTCACCATCCCATGGCATGTGCCTTAGGACAGACAGAGAAGATGTGGAAGATCTTGCAGGTAGAGAAACCGGTGCATCCCAGGGAGGCAGGAGATGGGGCTGCTCTCCCCCTGCTTAAACACCCTGGGAGTTGTGGCACAAGGAGAAGGTGCTTTCAACAGAAAAAAACCCAGATTTTTCTGACCATAACTCAGCTCAAGACATCAAGAAAGTGCTCTGAGAGGCTGCAGCCTCCATAACCAAGCATCCCCCATGCCTGCAGCCTGTCCCACAGACCAGGATCAGCCCACACTTCCCAGACCCTTGGCTCTGGGACTGGGTCCCAGAGAAGCACAGAGAAGCAGGCTGCAGCATCTCTCCCCAGTACGAAGGGTAACAGTCTTTCTCAGGGGACTGCATTCCCTTTGATGCAAGCTTGGTTTTGCAGGGGTGCTTCTCGCAGTCTGACAGCACAGCCAGAAAGTAAAGAAAAACTTGGGGGAAAAGGAGGAAAAAAAGGGGAGGAAACAAACTGTGGGGCAGAGGCTGCTCTTCCTGCTGCCAGGTCACTGGCCTCAGCATATCACATGTGCAAGGCTCAGGTACAGGTCACCCGAACCACACGAGCCCCACTGGCAGTGCCTGAGGCACTCTCGGACCGAGCCGGGGCAGAGCAGCCAAGCGAGTGCCCGGCGAGCAGAACGGAGCTGCCGGACAGAGCGGCCCAGTCCCCGCGCCGGGCCCGCCGCTGCCTGGCGCTGCTCCGGTATGAGGAGCAGCCCGGTGTGGGCGGCGGGTGAGTCACCGCGGTCCTCACCGGGGAGACAGCGCTTGCCCACGGCGCTGCGCAGGGGCTGCCGTGCCCTCCGTCTGCCGCCGAGCTACGGGACCAGGAACCCTCGGGACCCCTGTGCCGAGGACCTCGGGGATATCCACAGCCCCGGAGAAAGGCGAGGGGCTGCCGGAGCCCGGTTGCCCATCCCAAAGCTCGCCCGCCCCGCAGGACCCTCCCCGGGACCCACCGTCCCGCTCCCCATTCCCCCCTGCCCGTACCTCTCGGCAGCTCGCTGAGCTCGTCCCCTGAGGCCGCTCCGCCGCCCTCCTTCTCCGGGCTACCACCGAGCAGCGGAGCCGTAGCCGGGACAGGCGCTTCGCCGCCCTTGTGCAGCACTTCGTTGTGGAGCTCGTCCCGGCTCAGCCCGCCCGCTGCCGCCGAGCACACTGCGGGAGGGAGCGCGGTCAGTCTGGGCAGGATGGCTGTGCCCGGAACCCCCCACCCGCCACAGGGACCGGGGCCGTACTCCCCGGGACCGGGAGCTCCCACCCGGGACCGGAGACCTGCCCGCGTAACCCAGGACTCCGCACCGACACGTGTCCGGCGCTAGGGCCAAGCTGCGTGTGCCCAGGACCCGCTAATCCGTGCCCGGGGCCGCGTCTCACAGGACCACGCTCCCCAGCACGTCCGGTACCGGGACCCCTTACCCGGAGCCACGCTGCCTGTGCCCGGGACGCCCAAACCCGTGCCCAGGACCCCTCCACTCGTGTCCGTACCTGCTGCCAGCAGCGCATGGATCAGCACTGCCCGCCCGTCCATGGCCCGCGGGCACTCTTGTCCGGGCGCTGCCGTAGCTCTGCTCCTGCCGCTCCGCTCCGGCCGGCACCAACAACCGCTCTGCGGCCCCGCGGCGGGTACAAGACGGCGGGGCGGGAGCGGGGGGGCACCGGGGGAAGGGCGGGGTTTCCCATGGTCCCACCCCCGCGAAGGGCTTCCCCGGCTGCCGCGGCGGGGTTCGGAGCGGGGGGGGGTCTGTGTGTGTGTGTTATGGACCAGCGCGCCGGGACCAGCCCCGCCGTCCTTAGCGTGGGGGTCCCGGCGGAGCCGCTGACCCCCTTGCGGCTGCGCTGGGGTTGTGCAGAGCAGGAGGTGGCTCAGGGGAAGAGGGCTGGGCGCTTCATTGCCTCTGCTCAGGCAGGGCTAGGAGAAGGGGGTTCACAGTGAGGGCGCTGTGCATCTGCTGCCTGGTGGTACCCAAGGTGGGCCGGGGGGGCTTTGGGGAGGGTAAGTGAACCCGCAAGAAGAGCATCAGGTGACAGGCAGGGTCCCATGGTCAGAGCTAAAACCTTGCTGGTGGGGTGGTACCCCGACAAGGGGCAGACTCTAACCACATGCCACGCTGTTTGGTGATGAAGAGGGTGCCAGTGGCAGAGGTGGTTTTTTTGTCCACGAGGACACCTTTGTGCCTTGATGGAGAGCCTGACTGCTTCCATCACCGCTTCCTCTTGCAAAGCCCTCCTGGCCAGCCACTGTCTTAGTCTTCTTCATCCCAGCCTGTGGTCATGGTGCCAGAGCTTCTCTGCCCACTTCTCCACTATGGCCACAGCATCTTGTGCTCATCCTCAGCCTCAGCCCAGGCTAGGGAACACTGACTCCAGCCCTGGGTGAGCACAGGGTCTCATCCCAGCTCACACCAGGTCAGCTGCAGCCCCTTGCATTGCTCCTCAAAGTCAGGACCCCTGCTGCCTGTTTGGGCTCAGCAAGGCATGATTAAATATTGCTGCCATTGTTGTTAGCGTCTCCAAGGAATACCACCGGATTTGGCCACCCCCCGCTCACACCCTCCTTCTTGCTCAGACTTGACTTTTGCAATTGTTTGCTGGATGTTTTTCCTTCCGCCTCCTCCGGCCATCAGCAGCCCGACAGGCTGGCAGCGGAGCAAGGAGGGTCGGGGTGGCCTGGGCAAGGGGCTGTGTCCCTGGTGTGTCCCTGGGGAGCCCTACACTGTGGTTCCCAGGAAGGTCCGCACATGAGGATGGGCTTTTTCCCCTGCCAATGGCACCAGCAGCGTTTGCGCCTGACCTGGCACCGTGGAAAAGGGAGGCACCAGCTCACGTCAGCACCACCAGGGAGGATGTTGGCACAGAGGGCTGGCATCTGGCAAGGGAAGGGGTGACAGCTGTCATTCCTACCTGGATCCTGCTGCCTACTCCCTCTGATTCCCACAGCCCTCCTGCTGCACCCTGCTGCCAACCATGCACATCCTGTGCTGGGGCAGCCCCATGGGAGGGAGAAAGAGATGGACCCCTGGGAAGGTTTGAGTTCCCCCAGAACAAACAGCCCAGCAGCATGGGGCGGGCAGCTGGGGGATGAAGGCTGAGGGAGAGGAGGGTGCCAGGCTCCAGCCGCATGGGTAGCGTCTGTCCCCCACAAGGGTGGCATGTGGCAAAGCAGGACCCAGATGTAGACCCCAGTCTTCACCTCAGCCTCAACACCCCCACCCCCTGCCGCTGCCCTGTTCCTACTCTGTGCCCGGGAGTCTCCAATGAACCAGGGATGACTTAACCCAAACCCAGTGCTGCACAGCTGCGGGATGCGTTGTATGCCTTCAGCCCTTCTGCCTGCACTAAAGGGGGGCAGGATGAGATAGCTGCTGCAGCTGGGACTGGAAGGAGGCCTGGGAGTCAGCTATGGGACAGAGGATGAGCGGGGGGGGGGGGTTGGTTGTAGCTCTGGACAGTAAGGTTGATGTGGAGAAGTGTCTCCCCACTTCCCCCGGGGCTGGATTCGGCACCATCCTCTCCTCAGCCTCAGCCCCCAGCCAGTCCTCCCCGAGGTATGGACCAGCACCGAGGGATCGCTCCCTCTGACCCAAACCGTGACTGCTGCGTGGTGGCCGCTGGCCCTGTGCCGGGCTGAGCTCTGCCTGGGGCCGGTGGGTTCCAGCACAACCTGCCCGTGCCGGGCTGGTGCTTGTGTTGCCTGCCACCGTGTTTGCACTGCACACAGCTCGGCTGTTTGTTTGCACAGAGCCACAGGAGCCAAGCCCGGTGCTGGTGCCGGTGTTGGTGGTGGGCACGCTGCTGGCAGAGCATACACAGGGTGCTGCTTCTCGCTGGTGTTACCGTGCTGGCCGTGCCACCTCCCGGTGCTCGACAGGGCAATGCAGTTCACCCGCATCGTTCCCCTGGCACACGCTGCAACATCCGCTGCAGCCTATGTGGTGCTGTTCTCACGCCGGGATGGCCACAGCCCTGACGTGCTCCCGGCCCTTGCCATGAGCCCCGTCACTGGCAGCCCTGTTTTACCCCACTCTGGATTTGCTCAGATGTGACACATCCCTCCCCAGCGCACATCCTCACATCCCCTTTCCCAGGAAGACCTGTCATGTGGCCGTGCCACCCCTCCTGCCATGGACACAGGCACCAGTGCTGCTTGGGGTTGGCCTCACCATCCCTTCATCAAAGCCTTGTGGGGTGCAGGAGGGTTTGGAGACATGCTGCTCCCCATGGACCAGTGCAGATGGCCCATGCAGGTCACTAGAAGGAGGCAGAGGCTTCTGCTGGACTCTGGCCAAGGCAGATGGCCATGGTGGCAGGAGCCAGACACACTGGGACCCCTGAGTGGCCCTGGTGTTGTGAGGTTGTTGTTTTGGGCTTGGCTCCCGTGTGTTGGTTTGTGGCCAGTAGAAACTGGTTCAGAGCTTTTATTAGGTGTGGGATGAGTGGGATCCTGCAAGTGCCACCAGTTCCGGAGGGGAGCCCACACAAGTGGCTTTGGATGCTGGTGGCCATGCGAGCCCACGTGCCTGGGGTGGATAGTGTGGTTCTCCAGGCAGCAGATGCCAGCTCACAGCCCAGACCAGAGGAAGGGAACCATGAAGCTCCTTATCAGGCTTTCGGCTGCAGCATCTTCCCCTCCAATACAGCCCCAGCAGCTGCCCTGCAACAGGAGGGTTGGAGGGATACTGCCTGCCCACTGCTCTTCATCCAGCTCAACCAGCTCCTCAGCACCCCAGCAGGGCTAGAGTGGAGAGAGACGTCAAGGTAGGTGATGCTTTGGGAAGCTCAGCATTCAAAGCATAGGCTCTGATGGAGCCCACAGCATCTTCCAAGGCTGGTGGTTCCTCACATCAGCCCCAGAGCAGGGCTTTTCACCACCCTCTGCCCCGAGCAATGTGTGCACTGCTGGTGCTCTGCTTAGTGACTTATTTTACAGGAGAGGGCAGGATGTCAGCAGGGCACAGGCAGTGATCCTCTATGGGCACAGTGCCCTGGCTTCTGCTCATCCCTTTGCTGCCTCTCCAAGGCTCCAGCAGCTTAGCTGAGGCTGGGATAGTGCTTTGTTTCTGCCCAGATCTGGCTGCCTGGCAGGTCTCTGGAGGTGACTGGGTGAGTAGGGCAGGGCAGGTTGGCTGGGGATGACGGGGACCAACAGGGAGGAACAGGGGCCAGCTGGTGTGAGGCAGGAATATGGCTAGGACCATGGCTAGGAATATGGCTACACCCCTCACTGTCCTCCACAGCTCAGGAGGGGAACAAGAATGTGGGCTGTGAGGACCTGGAGGCAGAGATGGGTCTGTCTAGAAGGTCTAGGAGGGGGCAAAGCCAAAGAGCTGTGGCTGTGTTAGCTCTGCCAGCACCCAGCCCTCTCCTTGCAGCACCCTGCTTGTGGGCAGCAGCTGGCCCTCTTGCAGGGCTGCCCCATGCTGCGTGCCCAGCCACCCGCAGCACTGCGCCCACCCAAGGGGACAAAGGGAAGCTCTGTCTGTGCCTGGCAGTTAAATACTCAGCAGAGCCCAAGCACGGTGAACGGCTCAAGACATTTCTGGTTTGACTCTGCTAACAGCAGGCCAAGCCCCAGCCCCAGCACAGCTTAGGGACAGGTGGGTTGAGAGCAGCCCTGCAGAGAACGACTTTGGGTGTCCTTGTCCCTTGGGTGGCAGATGGGACATGACCCAGCTTCAGTGTGCAGTGAGCCCAGAACCCCCCCCGTGTGCTGGGCTGCACACCCAGAGCGTGAGGAGCAGTTGAGGGAGGGGATCCTGCCCCTCTGTTGTGCTCTGGGGAGACCCCCCTTGCAGCCCTGATCCAGCTCTGGGGCAGCAGCACAAGAGGGACGTGGAGCTGTTGGAGCAAATCCAGAGGAGGCCATGGAGATGCTGCGAGGGCTGGAGCAGCTCTGCCCTGGAGCCAGGCTGAGAGAGCTGGGCTGGGGCAGCCTGGACACAAGAAGGCTCCTGAAGGGGAGACTGTATTGAGACCTTGCAGTATATAAATGGAGCTTACAAGAAAGACAGAAAGAGACTCTTTACCAGGGCCTGTAGTGATGGTACAAAAGGCGAGGATAAATTTAGGACACAGGAAAGAAATGTTTTATGATGAGGGTGCTGAGGCGCTGGCCCAGGGTGCCCAGAGAAGCTGTGGCTGCCCCATCCCTGGCAGTGTTCAAGGACAGGTGGGACACAGGGGCTTGGAGCAAGCTGCTCCAGTGGAAGGGGTCCCTGCCCGTGGCAGAGGGTTGGGCTGGATGGTTTGTGAAGGTCTCTTCAAACACAAACCCTTCTGTGATCCTGTGACTGGTGAAATCCCCTGATCAAGGAACAGGGGCAAGGTGTGGGTCAGCAGGAAAGGGGATGTGATAGCTGAGGCTGCCCATCAGCCCCTGCTCCATGAGCCCACTGCAGCCCTCTCTGAACCCCCAAACCCCTCCGTGTCTGTGCCAGTCCCATACCAAGGTCATGGTAGACCCAAGCTGCAGATCCCACTGCCTGGCTCAGGGCACAGCACTGCCTGGCCCAGGGCACAGCATTCTGTTCTGACCCACACATCTCCCCTGGCAGGTGGATAAAGTTTGAGGAGAAGGTGGAGGATGGTGGGGAGCGATGGAGTGCACCTCACGTCCCAGCCCTCCCCCTGCACAGCCTCTTCCAGCTCAGGACTTGCCTGCAGAAGGGGACTCTGCTCCTGGACCTGGATGCCCCCAATTTCAAGGAAATAATTGGTACATGGGGAATGTGAAGGTCACCTCCTATGGTGGGCTGGTCTCTGTAGATATCTATATTTATATGTATCTATATAAGTGCACCAATGTGCAATAGGCAGGTATCTTGTGTGGCTGTTTGCTGCTCCAACAAAGTGGCCTTTTCCTGCGGCAGCCGTGCAGTGGGCAGCAATCCAGGGGGACTCAGGGCTCTCCCCATCCCTTTGCAGACAAGGCTCTTTCCAGGCAGCCCGAGGGAGCAGAGCTGCAGCCAGAGCTGCGGGACCGCCTGGCAGCCCTGCTGCTGCTGCAGCCCCGGCACCAGCACACCCAGACCCCACTGCGGCTGCTCGCCCAGCTTGGCCTGGCTCCCTGCAGAGGTAGGCACACACTTGTCACACCAGGTATCCTCCACTGCCACCAGCAACACAGTGCACACATGGTTGCTGGCTGTTCCCTTGCACATACATTCTGCTGCTTGTTGCCTTTCTTTGCAGGAAAGGCCAAAAGCTGGGCTGAGCCCGGAGCACAGCTCTCTGAAACACCTCTTAAGGAGCAGGTAAGGCAGGATGAAGCTTGGCTGAGAGCAGCTGCTGCATCCCGAGTGCCCAGCACTACATCCCTTTCTTTGCAGCTCAGAAACCGGTTTAAGAAGAAGGTCCCACCAGGCTCTGAGGCTGCCCACATTGCTGTTGGGGAGGTTGAATTCCTGGAGAAGCCCTTCACCGCCTTCATCCGCCTCAGGCAAGCAGTGGCCCTTGGCTCATTGGCTGAAGTCGCTCTCCCCAGCAGGTAAATGGAGCATGGCTGAAGGCCCTGCACCCCTCTTCATCCCTGTCCCCACTCCCACCCATCCAGGACAGGGCTTTGCTTGGCAAAAGCAGCACCCAGTGCCACACACAACCCCCAGAACCCTGGCTCACTACTTCCCCTCCTGCTTTTCCTAGCTCCTTAAGAGCATCCTGGGATGGGCTGAGAGTTGAGCATCTTCTGGGAGCCTGGGGCCGGGGGGACGTCCCCTGGGTTATCTTCACCTAGCTCTGCATTCACTGTCCTCCTTAGACGGGTGTGGGTGCTCCCCATGTGCTGCGCCAGAGCACAGGAGCTTGTGTCTGGGAAGAGGCAGAGGTTTGCAGGAGCCTCCTGCCCTCTCGCTGCCCATGGCGCACTACCGAGGGCTGAGGTGGCTCCTGTGGCACTGTTGGTGTAGGGGGAAAGGAGCAGGGCGGGAGGTGTTCCTCCATGGTTGAGGAATATATCATCTGAAGCCTTAAAGGGGAATGGTCAGTGTGTCCCTGGAGCTGAGCACTTCCTTAGGGAGCGTGTGGAGGAGGCAGGCAGGGATCAGGAGGGACATTGCCACCTCCTGGTCACTCTGCCCAGAGCACCGGTCCTCCGGGAGCTGGATGGAGCAGGACATCCATCCACCTCCAGCTCTCTCCTTGGGGGGAGATGGGTGGCAGGTCCCCGGGGAACCCCCACGGGTCTTGAGTGGCTCACGACAACCCCTTGCTCTGTATTTACCTTCCTCAGACAGGAGGGGAAGGAGAGTTTGTCCCTTTGCTCTCTTTCCAATCTCCTCCATGTTCCTGGCAGTCCTATCAAACCTGCTGCCCCAGCAGCCTGCAAGCTCTCCTCCCAGTGCTAACACTGCTGCATCCTGCCTGTGAGCACCATTCCCACAAGCAGGACCCCACAGAAAGCCCCATCCCAGATCTCAAGCCCTGCAAGCTTGCCCAGCCACCATTCCCAGCGTCCCCACAGCACCATGGTCTTCCCTGGGAGAAGCATCCCCCAACAATGAGGTGACTGCTCAGGAGATATTCTGTCCCACCCACAGGTTCCTCTTCATTCTGCTGGGTCCCCAAGCCAAGGAGAAAGCCTACCATGAGGTTGGCAGGGCCATGGCTACACTGCTGACAGATGAGGTGAGCTTGGTGCAGCACCCATGGGTGGAATGGGCTGGGATGAGGTCATGGCTGAGGACCTCGGGACTCCTCTTCTCTGCAGGCTACAGCAGAGGTGTCAGAGGAAAGGGTGGGCTGTGGCCTCCCTTGCCCAGGATAATAAAGCAAAGTTCTGGGGTTGGTCTGTAGGATGTCGGTGCACCTGGTGCACAGAAGTAGATGGGTGCCTTTCTTGGTGATGGCTACAGGGTGGGAGGAAGGCTCTGAGCGCCCAAATGCAGGAACGTGATAGTTAAACCACATTCTTCCCGCAGCTATTCCAAAGGGTTGCCCGGCAGGCTGAGCACCGAGGGGACCTCATTGCAGGGATGGAGGCATACCTGGATGAGCTGACAGTGCTTCCTCCAGGGAAATGGGACCTCAGTGCCCGAATCCCTCCACCGAGCTGTCTGCCATCTCTCCATAGGAGGTAGGGACCCACAGTCTTGGCCAGCCCCTCTGCAGTATCCCATGTGGACGCATCTGCCCATGACATTGGAATCTCCACCTCCTTGGGGATGAAGCCATGCAGGAACCAACCTTTGCCAGTGAGGTCCTCCCAGCCAAGACCCTCCAACCAAGTCAATGAGCACAGCTCTGGTCCCTGCTGCTGTTAGTCTTGCTGTTAGTCACTTGGGAGGGGATGGCAAAACCACCCTGTATGCCCTTCAGGCAGGAGCTGCTGGGAATGCCGAGTTTCGACACTCAGATGGGAAACTCATCCTCTGAGCTGCACCCCCTCTGTCTCTGCCCAACTCCTCCATGAAAAACAGTCCTGTGAGGTCTGGCTCCAGGGCTTGCTGGAGGTCATGGTTGGGTTGGGACCAAACATGAAGGTCATACAGTTCATCATCCTCCTCCTGATGTTTCTCCTCCTCATTATCAGGGGACACATGTGGTCCTCCCATCCCTGCTTGCACCCCTGTCCCTCATCCATCCTCCATGTCCCCTCATAGCATCCCCTAGATGCAGCTGGCTCCTCGGGGCTCCAACCTTGTCTCATGCTCTGCTCTGCCACAGGACTGCAGTGCACCCGCCAGACCAGCAGTCCAACAGCAATGGGGACACTGCAGCAGGAGGAAACAGAGCCAACCCGGGGCACCCCTGCACTGCGGAGGAGCTGGAAAGGACAGGCAGGTGGGTGCCTGGAAGGATGCGGGAGGTGGGATTTGCAGCAGGATGCAGGCTGCTGAATTCGGGGCAGCACATTGCCTCTCCCCAGCCCATGGGGCCACCACGTCCAAGCCCCTCTGGGCTGGTCCCAAGGGAAGGGACTGTCCCCTGCCCTGCAGCAATGTGTGGGGGGGGCTGCTCTGAGATGTCCCTGTGCTGCCCCAGGCTTTTTGGGGGGCTGCTGCGGGACATCCGGAGGAAGGCGCCGTGGTACTGCAGTGACTTCTCCGATGCCCTGCACCCCCAGTGCCTCTCAGCAGTGCTCTACATCTACCTGGCCACGGTCACCAACGCCATCACCTTTGGGGGCATGCTGGGAGATGCCACTGCCAACATGCAGGTCAGTGCAGCCACGGGGTACCCTACACCAGCCCCATGGGTCTGACAGGTGCCTGTCACTACCTGGTGAGCCTCGGGGCACCCTGAACATCACCTGGATCCTGTGCCCCTCCCTGGCCTCTGCAGCTCCCAGGCACTGACCCTGAGCACCGAGGGAGGTGTGGGCAGATGCCTGCAGCTGTGCTGCTGCTGGGGACAGGCCCAGGACTCTTGTCCCCTGGTGCCTGGCACCCATTCCCTGTGTTTCAGGGGGTGCTGGAGAGTTTCCTGGGCACAGCTTTTGCCGGCTTCGTCTTCTGCCTCTTTTCTGGCCAGCCCCTCACTATCCTGAGCAGCACTGGCCCCATGCTGGTCTTCGAGCGCCTCCTCTTCTCTTTCAGCCAGTAAGTGCCCTGCCAGAGATGGTTCCTTGGCCCACTGTCCCCTGGCTGGGGCACAGGACACCATCATGCCAGGAGGGTGCCACTGTTGAGTGTTGGGGTCACCCTTCCCACCAGGGACCACAGCCTGCACTACCTGGAGTTTCGCCTCTGGATTGGGCTCTGGGTGGCCTTTTTTGGTGTGGTGCTGGTGGCCACCGAGGCCAGCCACCTGGTGCGGTACTTCACCCGCTTCACCGAGGAAGGCTTCTGCGCTCTCATCAGCTTGATATTCATCTACGACTCCTTGAAGAAGATGCTGAGCCTGGCAGACACCTTCCCCATCAACTGGCAGTACCGGCTGGATGACGTCACCTCCTACAGCTGCCTCTGCAACTTGTCCAGCCCCGGTGAGCCCAAACAGCCACTGGGCTGGTGGGGAGCAGGGGGTGGCCACATGGGGCTCCACTGGGCCCCAGCCACCCAGCTAGATGGGAGAAGGTGCTGTAGGAGGTGGTGGCTCAGCCCCATCCTTGCCTGCCGGACCACATCAGCACTTTCTTCCACTCCCCTCCATGCAGTCTGTCCACCCATCCCTACCTCCTGGCACTGCCCAGGCACTGGGCATTGCAGTGCCAGGAGCACAGAAAGCCTTGATCCAGATCCTGTGGCTCTTGGAGAGGGAATGCCAGGGGTTGGAGTTGGGCATTTGATGGGTGGGTTTGCACTGCTGTTTCTAGCCCAGTCTATAAATCAGAGGGTGTTCCTTAGGGTCTGAAGATGTGTCCATACTGATCCTGCATTGTGCACCAGAAACACCATGTACCAAAAGCACCCGCCTGGGGCCAAGGATGCTGCTGGTGCTCCACAAAGCCCTTTACAGAAGCTTCCCTCTTGGTGTTTCCTGAGCACCAACCAGTGTTGGGGCCTCAGGAGTCCCATAGGGCCCCATCCAGCACCCTGAGCCCTTGGGGAGAGCCTGGGGAGCCACCCTGATGGCAGCACAGGCCCAGTCATCCCTGATGGAGTGTGTCCGTGGTGCTGGCACCCTGACCCCCCCATCCCTTGCAGGTCACAGCTCTGCAGGGAACAACACACCACTCCCCTCAGCACTGGCCCCTCAGCAGGTACAGCCTCTGCTCTCAGGCAGGCAGGAGAGGGGCTGGGGGCCCAAGGTGCCCATGGCCCCTCCTTGCCACCTGCCCTGTCCCTGCAGCTTTCCGCAGCCCCCGCTGGGCTGAGCAGGAGCCAGTGCCTGCAGCAGGGAGGGCAGCTCCTGGGGACAAGCTGCCAGTACGTGCCTGATGTCACCCTCATCTCCTTCCTGCTCTTTGGGGGCACCTTCCTCTCCTGCTCTGCACTCAAGCGCTTCAGGAGCAGCCGCTACTTCCCTGCAGGGGTGAGCACCTACCAGTGGTGTGGGGATGCCTCTGGGCTCTGTGACCCAGGGGTGCTCTGGGCCAGACCCTCACCCTGGGCAGCCCAGACCAAGCCCCCTCCATCTGCAGGTACGGAAGCTGGTGAGCGACTTTGCCATCATCCTGGCCATCCTGGCCTTCTGTGCCGTCGATGCCACCCTGGGCCTGGAGACTCCCAAGCTCCTTGTCCCCAGTGAGCTAAAGGTGCTGATGGGGTGGTTTTGCAGGGGGTGGGTCTATGCACCCCACAGTAGCCATTCTGCCATGTTGCTGCTGTTCACGGGTCCAGCCCTATGGGGATGCAGGTTGTGCCCCAGCAAAAGAAGGGGTTGAGCTGCAGCAGGTCCCACGCTCTGTAAACAACCTGGCTTGGTCGTGCACTAACCACGTCATGGTACAGCTCACGCTAGAGCGGGAGCCACAAGCTCAAGCCTAGGCTTGGGCTCCCCACCCTGGGTGTGGAGCACGGCTGGCAGCACCTCAGAGCAGCCTGTACTCACCACCACCTCCTTGGACTTGCCATCATCAACACCCAGTGCAATGTCCTTCACCTGCTCCCCAGGGCACGTGCCCAGCTCTTGGCTTGGGATGCTCAGGAGTAGCCACCTGCTCTGCCTTGGGGTGGGTTGGTGTGTCACGCTGTCCTGCATCATCCCCAGGATGAGGGAGGATGCTCTTCCTCTCCCCATGTGGAGCATCCCTGGGGCTGGTCCTGTCACCTGGATGGGCTGCAGACCCCGCAGGCAGGTGGGAGCTGCCATGACCCTTCTGCTCTCTGCAGCCCACAAACCCAGAACGGGGCTGGATTGTCTCGCCCTTTGGAGCCAACCCGTGGTGGGTCTGCCTGGTGTCTGCGGTGCCTGCTGTCCTTGTCACCATCCTCATCTTCATGGACCAGCAGATCACGGCTGTTATCCTTAACCGCAGGGAGTACAAGCTGCAGGTGAGTGGGGACATGGAACAGGCAAGACCCAGCCAACAAGGAGGACCCAAGTACAGGCTGGACCCCAAGAGTCTTAGTACAGCCAAAGGGAGAGCAGCACTCTGACCCATTGGCAAGGTGGGTAGACCCCACTGTGCCCCTCTGATGCTGCTGGGGAGATGCCTCATCCCCAGCTCTGCTGCCTCTCCTGTTGCAGAAAGGAGCAGGCTTTCATCTGGACCTCCTCTGTGTCTCCCTCCTGATGGTGGCCACCTCTGCCACTGGCCTCCCCTGGTATGTTTCTGCCACTGTCATCTCCCTGGCACACATGGAGAGCCTGAGGAAGGAGAGTGCAACCTCAGCCCCTGGCGAGCAGCCCGAGTTCCTGGGCATCAGGTACACATGAGCCCAGGGACCTCCTGCCTGTGGCTGCAGTCAGGGGACAGGGACATACCCATGCTGCCCAGCTGAGCTGGTTGGGTGGCTGCTTGTTTTTCCCAGGGGATGCCATAGTTTCATCAAAGCTGAACAGAGAGGAGACCCTAGGGAGGGCAGCTGTGGTCTCCTGGGGGACCCCAGGCACCCTAACATCAGTGTTGTGCCTGCAGGGAGCAGAGACTGACAGGCATCGCTGTTTTTATCCTGACGGGGCTCTCTGTCTTCATGGCACCCATTCTCAAGGTAGGAAGCCTGGCGCTGAGTTCGGTCTCTTGTCCAAGGCAGGGGGCAGTCATATCCTGTAAGCCCTCTGTTGTTCATCCCATGGATCCATCACAGAAGCCTGGCTGGCAGGCACTGGGAGCTGAGTGCTGTGTGGGAAGGGGCTGGGCGAAGGGCTTGGCAGGACCACCGCAGGAGAGAGGGCACAGCAACACATTGCTGCCCATGTCAACCTCCACATTCCTGTGGAGTCCCTTCCTGCCCCCAAACACACCCACCACCACCCTCCATGCTATCCAGTGGCAGGGTGAGCCTGGCTGGTGTTGGCTGTCGCTTGTTGCCTCTGCCACATTAGGCCAGTACACCCTGGCCACATCTGGATTACATGGGGCAGGAGAAGGTCCCTTTACATCTGTTCTCACCTCTGAGGATGGCCTTGTTAAGCCTTTGGTTTGGATCCCCACAACATTCTTACCTCCAAATTGGAAAGATATGGGATTGATGGATGGACTGTTAGATGGATCAGGAACTGGCTGGATAGCTGCATCCAAAGAGGAATAGTGGATCAGTGTCCAAGTAGAAAAAAGTGGTGCCTCTCAAAGGTCCCTACTGGGATCAATACTCTTTAATGCCTTCATCAATGACATAGCCAGTGGGATCAAGGGCACCCTCAACACATTTGCCAAGCTGAGTGGTACAGCTGACATGCCTGAGGAAAGGGATGGGATCCAGAGGGACCTTGGAGGACATGGGCTCTTGTGAACCTCAGAGGTTCAGTGAGGCCATATACAAAGTCCTGCAGTGGGGTTGGTGCAGCCCCAGTATCAATACAGGCTGGGGATGAACGGGTTGAGAGCAGCCCTGAAGAGAAGGACTTGGATGCACTGCTGGGTGACAGACAGGATGACCCAGCCATGTGCACTTGAGCCCAGAGCACGAGCTGCAGGTCAAGGGAGGAGATTCTCCTCCTCTAGTACACTCTGGTGAGACCAGAACTTGGTGCATGTTTCCCCTCTCTGAGGGCTGCATGTCCCCACATAAGCAGCATAGCTGGGAGCAGGTCCAGACATTAAAGCCCTTGAAACCATAAGCAAAAAGCCCTGAAATTAAACTAGAAATGAAGGAAGTAAAAGTTGCATCTGAGTTTTATCTAGAGGAGGATGCTCAGTGATGGCAGCCCCGCGGGGAATTGCACCCCGCTGACCCTCACCCCTGTCTTGCAGCACATACCAATGCCAGTGCTGTATGGGGTCTTCCTACACATGGGGGTGGCAGCGCTGAACAGCATCCAGGTGAGCGGGGTTGTGCTGGGGTGCTGGGGGGGGGCTGTGTTGGGCCTGGCTTCACACCTGCTCTCACTGTGCAGCACAGCCCCTGTGTGATGTGCAGCCTGGCATGGGGTTCAGGGGGACAGAGCAACCTTCCTGGTGCAGATGAGAGGGAAAGGGAGGTGTCTGGGATGCTGAGGAGCACTGCTGCACTGACAGAACAGTGGCCTGGGAGAAGTGGAAGGACCAGTGGATAACCCAGACTTCCTCTCAAAGTCACAGGGATGTCCCCATCCGAGAGCTCCAGGCAGAGCTGGGACTTGCTTGGTCCTTTGGTGCTCGCATTGCCATTGATGTACCAGCTCCGCTTCTCTGCTGAGAAACCCACAGAGAGGAAAAAAAATCCCCACTCCAGAAATATCTACCTTTTTTTTTATTTTCCTCTAAATGGCACATTTTCCTTGCAATTACCCAGCTCTGGATGACAGGCTAGGAAACCCCCTCACTCCTTCAGTCTGCTTGGGGAATCCGGGGTTGAGCTCTGGCAAAGACAGCAGCAGTTTCCTGCAGGCAGGGAGGGGAATCAAGGGGTTGTCATCTCTCTGTTAACCCTTTAAGACCAGCTTGAGTCCTTTCTAGATGCCTACCTTGGCTGATGGACTCCTTGTCTCACGTTCGCACTTGCCCATCATGGTGTTGGCCAGTGCAGCTGGCAGAAGAGCTGAGTTGTGGAAATAATACCAAACCTACCCAACTGTGGGTCCAACAGGGAGATGGGTGAAAGCTGCCTGCAAGCTGGTGTGACCCACACTCTGTCCTCTCGCTGCAGCTCACAGACCGTGTGCGGCTGCTCCTGATGCCAGCCAAGCACCAGCCAGACCTTGCCTACCTCCGGCATGTGCCCCTGCGCCGGGTGCACCTCTTCACCATCATCCAGCTGCTGTGCCTGGCTCTCCTCTGGGTCGTCAAATCCACTGTGGCTGCTATTATTTTCCCAGTGATGGTAAGAGATCCTTTTTAGCTGGGTAGCACTGCTTTGGAGCCAGGCCAGGTGCTGCCCACACATCACAGAGTGATGCCCAGTGCTCCACCTGGGCATGACACACGGGTGGGATCACATGCAATGACAAGGCACGTTTGGGTGCTCAGAGCCCCAAGGGCTGCCAGGTCCTTGCAGTTCATGGTCTGGCACCAGCCTTCACCTCTTGGTTTGGAGCTATCATTGCTTTGCATCATCCCTTGGGACCAAGGCAGGAGAGGTGACATGCCAACTCGCTGGCATTCACCTGGGACAAAGGGGATGTGACAGGGACCACACTACCTGTTCCCTGGCCCCCAGCCCCAAGCACTGTGTGATGCTGACCCACGATTTGCTCTGGCCCCAGCTGCTGGCCCTGGTGGGGATTCGGAAGGTGCTGGAGCGTGTGTTCTCTCTGCATGACCTGAGCTGGCTGGACAGCCTCCTGCCTGAAACCGTTAGGGGGGAGGCAGAGAGAAAACAGGCCAGGAGGCAGAAGGAGGATGAAAGCAATAGCGAGGAGGTGGGTGACGTGCTGGGTGCTGCGCTCCTCGCAGCCACCCCTGAGCACTCTGGTGCAGGGCTGAGTACGGCCTGAGCCAGGGTACGGAGCTGCCTGGCAGGAGGGCTGTGAGCCCTGAGCTCTCTTCCTTCTCCCTACAGTGTGAGCTGATGCATCGCCAGGGACCAGAGATCAACATCTCCGTCAACTAGGCTCGCAGCCGGGGCGCCGGCCACGGTGAGGGGCAGAGGGGACTGGGGACAGCCGTCCGCTCCGTGCAGCGTGAGGACCATAACCCTCACCGGGGGCCGATATGACCTTCCGACCAGCCGGGCCCGGCCCTGCCGCGGGCAGCACCTCGCCCGCAGGCCCCGTTCCTCCTGCTCACGGGGACGGGGACCCGCAGCCCCCTCGCACCCACCAGCTCCGGTCTCTCCCCGTTGACCCCCCCTCGGTCGCTGCCGTCGCCCCTCTGGGCCTGGCCGCGGCGGTGACAGAGGCCACGTGGCCGCGCCAGTGACGTCACAGCGGGCGGAGCGGAGTGACAGCGCGCTCAGCCTATGGCGGGCCGCCCTCGGGCTGGGTGCGGGAGAGGGAAGGCAGGGGGCGGGCCGCTCACCTTGACACGCAGCGCGCTGCGGCGATGGCCGCCCGCGACAGGCGGGCGTGGGGTCCCTTGCGCTGACGGAGACCTGCGGAGGGGTTCGAAGGGGAGGAGGGTCCAGGGAGCGGCAGGAGCCAATGGGGTGGCGCCAAACGCCTTGCGTTGTGAGCGATGTGAGCTGTGACCAATCAGAACCCGCGATTCCCCGATTCGCTTTGACCGGCATCCCGCTCGCCCCGTGGGCGCTCGCGGCCGTGGCGAGGCGCGTGACTGATGTCCCAGGCTGCCAATGGGCTGGCGGGGAGTTCAGGAAGTGAGGCCGGGGGAGCGGGGCGGGGCGGCGGGCTCTAACCGCCTCGGCGTGCGCTCTCAGGGCAGCATGCTGGGAGCGCGTGACGCCATCCTGAGTGACGGCAGCTCCCGCCAATGAGAGACCGCCGTCGGGAGAGCGAGCCCAATAGGCGCGGGCGGAGCGGCGGGAGGGGGGGGCGGCGCGGCGCCCGCGGCCGGGTAGGGTGTGAGAAGTTAGTGGCGCTGCTGCGGTGCCGTGAGGGGACGGAGACGGCTGGGCTCTGCGAGCGGCGGCGGCCCCACATCAGCGCGATGCTCACGGACGGCACCGCCGCCCCCGTCGGCGACGAGGAGATCGACTCGGTCGCTCCCCGCGCGCCGCCCGCCGCCGAGCCGCCTGCCGCGGCCGGGCCTTCCCCGCTGGGCTTGCGGGCCGTGCGCCTCTTCGGGGAGGCCGGGCCCGGCGGGCCGGGAGGCCCCGGCGCACCCGCAGCTGGCGAGGCCGCCCTCGACTTCAAGCTGGCGGCCGCCGTGCTGCGGAGCGGGGGCGGCGGTGGCTCCGGCAGCGACGAGGACGAGGTGTCCGAGGTGAGCGATCCCGCCGGCGGGCCCGGCCCTCCCCCTCCCCTCTGCCGCTTCCTGACAGGCCCTGCTGCCCGCCGCCCGCCCTCCCGCTCGCCGCGCCGGGCCCGCCGCCGTCAGACGGGCGCTTGGCGCCTTCCCGACCGGGCGCGGGGGTCACGGGCCTCACCACACCCCGCTTTCCCCTCGCCGGCCCGGGCCTCCCCGCCGCCATGGGCGTGAGCGGCCGCACCGGAGCCGCGGGGGCGGGGTCCCGGCAGCTCCGCACGGGCAGGGCGGCCCCGGGCCTAGTGCTGAGGCCGGGAAGGAGGGAGTGAGCGAGGGGAGGGGGTCTCGGTACCGCCCCGCCTGCACCCTCCCGAGGCGGTCGGGGCCTCCGCTCGCCGCTGCCTCCCTGCATGCGGAGGGAGGGGGAAGGATGTCTCCCGTGCTGCTACCTCCTGATCTCTAGGAGTGGTTTCTACTTTGAACCAGGTTTGAAGGGGGAGGTGAGATCCTCCACCCAGCGGAGAACAAAGTAAAGCCCCCGGGCCCCAGTATTGCTGCCCTGGACTCGGGAGGAAGGATATGGGATTCCCAGCCTCTGCTGAATTCCTTATTTCTATACATACGTGTATATATATACACACACATACACTTTTATGCAATAGAAATACTTCTTGCTCAACAAAATGGAAGAGGGTAATGGAGGTGTCTTCCTTTGATCTTCCAAACCTGCAGAGAGTTTGAAAGGAAGGGTGTGGAGGAGGGACTGGAGCCCTGTCCCATCCCAAATGGACCATTGTTGGGTCTGTAAATGTGCATCTGCCTACTGCTTTATGTAGCCTAGGGAGAGAAGATAAACAAAAGCTTTTATCTGTCACTGCTCCCCACTCATCCTGCACCCATGGGTGAATCTTACTTCCTTAAGTTTCTGCTTTTAGAAAGACTACTTGGGATCATAGTTGCCATTGTAGCCCTTACGTAGCCTTGATGGAAAGGAGGAGAATGTTGCTAGTGCTTGCAAGCTTGTTGCAGTTCCAATATTTTGTACTTCTGTGTGCTTCTGCAGGAGGAAGAAGATGGTAGCTGAGGCCATACATACCAGTTTTGCTTTGGGGGCCAGGAGTAGGTGCTTTGGTATGTGTCCATATTTCTTTGGAGGAAGTGGAAGGAGGGGACCCTGCATTCATCCTTTTTTGCCTTCCATTGAGGATCCTCTTCTGTCCATCCTTCCTGAGACCCGAACTGGCAGGTCCTATCTGAATAAAAGCGATTAAACTGATGCAGATCCACATTTGCACTTTGCTTATGACCCCCTCACACGGAGTTAAACATTGTGTTAATAGCATGAAGTTTAAGGAAACTAAAATTGTGATGATCAGGCAGTTGAGTGGTTGCGTGTGAACCTTACTTGTGTGATTGCTATCCTGAGCACAGGATGATATGGGATTACATCTTCAAGTACGTACCTGTTTTGGGGAGCTGGAAGGCCCATTGTAAATAGAATTGATGGGTTTCTGCTGTCCAAGATGTCTTTTGTGTCACGATTTTATGTGTGTTTGAAGATACTAAAGCAGTAGTTACCAAACCTGGAAAATGATGAAAAGTCAGTGTTTGTGGTTCTGTATAAGATGAGCAGGGCTCTGCTTTGGAAGCTTATCCCTTTTGAACCCGCCCCATTATTTAAAGTATGTGAAGATTGAGCAGCTGAGGTGTTTACTATGTGCTCTATTGGTCTTTTGACTAATAGCAAGTATTAAGAAAGGCAGCCTATTAGAAATAATGTGTCTGGGAGGTTGGCACTGAGGTCAAAAAAAGAAGGGTTTCCAAATAGCTGTTAAAGTAAAATTACTCATTTGAAAAACCTGGAAAAAGCTTTCTGATAGAAAATATTTAGTAAAGGAGAAAAGTAAAAAAGGTTGTAATAAAAATACTTGGAGATTTCCAGAACACACATCGAGGAATTGGGCTAATCTGGAAGCTAAAATTGCCTGGGGAGTTTGTCTTGTTTCTGATTGTTTCTGATTGTGGAAAGTAACCTGGGAAAGAGGCATGGTTGGAAGGATGTGCCCATGTCTGTGCATGGTGCTGGACTTTGCCTGAGGGTGAGAGCACCAAGAGGGGTATTGTAGGTATGAGAGCTAAAGAGGCACCTGCTGCCAGCGGTTTGGTTTTTGTTTTAACAAAGAAAAGTCAGTTTAACTCCTGGGATGGAACACTGCAATCCTTGAACAACACTGCCTTGAAAACCCAGTGACTGTTTGGACTGTGGTCTTGTGCCGTGAGTCACTGATCTGGGTGTATGCCTTCAGCTATTACCAGTGAGTGGAATTAGTGAGAACTAGAAGGGAGAATTAAAATAAAGTGTTTGCCATCCTGCCTTGTTCTGTACTCCTGCCTCTGCTTTTGAAGTCATAAAATAATGGTACAATATTTCATAGGCTGTACTGTGTGTCTGCAGTTTTTTTAGGTTTTGTATCCTTGTATTAGTCCAAGTTTAATATGCTAAAATAATTGGATTAGCCAAAATGGCAAATTATGGAGAGCATAAAATCGCCAGTGAAGCTCAGGATGAGGAATGCAATGAAGTATTTATCTAGAGAATGAAAAGAGCAATAGATTTTAGCTTAGCTTTAAAGAAATATATTGCATTTCTTGTATCAGCTGTTCGAGTAGTTTATGGTGGGAGCACTGTCCCCATTTTACAGGTGAAGACAGGGTACTCTTTGTTCTGCCTTGCAGAACCGGGAGAGAACCGAAAGCTTTCTGATTTCCTAGCTCAGTGCCCACTTACGGGAGTCACCAGGCTGTGGATGAGAATGCAGGGACTGAAGTGGGACCCATATAAATGAGTTGTGTCAGGTCTGTAAGGTAGAATTTAAATGCAGCTGTACAGAATATTTTCTAGAATTACCAGTTAAAATTATCACATGCAAATAGAGACAATTGCAAGCTGAAGCATGCCTTTGGGCATGGAGGGATGAGGCCAGGAGGCTTTCTGCTCTTTCGATGTGAAACAGAGGGCACTTGGAGAAGCTTTTACCACTGGTTTCAGTCTGAGAGATGAGGTGGTTTGACCTCAGTGTAGGTAGTCTCCTTCTAAGCTTGATCAGGGTTTGGACACTACCTGCAACTTATTTAGAGTGAGATCTTGGTGTAATTTTAAGTGTATTACTGCTGCTCCTTGTGAATTTTGATGGCACTTAAAGTGGTGCCATAGGCATGAGCATTAAACAGCCTCCTCCATGCTAGTTGTGAAGCCTGTAGGTCAAGGTGAAGGTGTGCTGGCAGGGTGGTGATTAATAGTGTGTGTAGATGAGGTCCATCAGTCCTTGGTGGTTGAGAGCTTCTGGCCACAAAGCACAGAGGTTCTTATCAAAAACCATTGTGGCAGGCAACTGGGCTGTAGAAATAGAGACTTGAAGCAGGTGATAAATATGGCAATGTTAGTGCTCACAGGATTGTGTGGTTTGCTGATCTGTTGTAAATCAAGTAGGAGAAGCCAGCTGTGCTGGCAGAAGTACCAGAGGAGCTTGGAGCTCAGTTCTGTAAGTGGCTTTTGGTGGTGAGCTTATCAATGCAGCAAGTTGCTTGTGCTCTGTGATTCAGGGCTTTGGAGGACTTCAATGGCAACTGAAGCTCACCCACCTCTTGGCTATGCAGTCAGCTCAGCTCTCAGCTTCCCTCTCCAGAGCAGGCTGCCTGCCTCTACCAGCTTGCCTTACTTAAGCCTGTACCTATTGCATAAGCCTCTGGGGATATTTACATAAAGCATAATTAAAAATTAGACATAACCTAGCTCCTGTGATGAATAGAATTAATAGTTGAATGGCATGCACTCCAGATTCAGTACTTGGAGATTTTGTTTGGGGCTTTGTCTTCACCCCCCCATAAATCTGAGTTCTCTTAATTTTTAAACTGGGTTTGGAATTCAGAGTAAATACTGAGGTAGTTGTTTTAAATTGGCAGTGTAGTCTGTTAAAGTCGTTGCTATGTGAACCTGCTGAACATGGCGCTGCTTCTTAAATGACATACATGGTATAGCTTTGACTTCTTAGATTAATCCTCATACATTTCAATTTTTCTGTATTATATTTGAATTAATATAAATGGCAGCATTCTCTTGACCATAAGGAATAGTAATTCAAAAACCTGATGTAAATTCAGGTAGATAATATTGGGCAGAAAAGCCTTTTCTCTGAAAAAATGTAACTTTCAGTTTAGCAGTTAATTTTTTCTTCCTTTAAGCAGCTCTTTCAAAGTGCAAGGATTAAGAGATGGAACAAGCTGGAAAATTCTCTTGAAGACTTATTCACTGATTAGAATACATGGAGGGTTAATGGATCCAAAGGTATTGAGATGTGATGCTGAAGGATTCAGAGAGCTAATTAGTAGGAGGGTGTTTGTTCGTTCCCAGCCTGATTTGGCATCTAATTCCTGGAAAAATCTTGGTAGATAACTAAGTAACTTTGAAAGTGGGGCCTGGGGTAGCTGGAAACAATCTGTCTGGTTGTGGGTAACACTTACTATTCAATAACCCTTTCAAATTAACTGATTTCCAAAGTTTGTTACAGAACTGTAGTTTCCCTTTAATGCAGCTTGACCCAGTTGAATACATGACCTAAAATAAATGTCAGCAACCTTTTTCTAATGATAGGTGTAGAAAGTAAAGATGTGAAATACTACTGTGTAATTATATAAATATATGGTGCTGCCCCTTGGTAAAGAGACATCTACCAAATTTAGCAGAACATCTATATTGAGTTACAAATTTGCACATAGGTTTCACCAGTCAATTGGTTACAGTATGGGGTGAGGAAGAATGGTTCATTTGAGCATTAATGCAAGGCCAGGCTACAGCTGGTAAGCCATGAGTCCTTGGGTTCTGGTTCAAATTGGGGTTACCCAGCTGTTCCCCTGTGGGCTTGACAGTGGGATGCTCTCCTTGTGTCAGAGGATCCTGAAATACAGCTGTAAGGACACCTGGATGGTGCTGTGCTTAGAGTTCAAACCATCCTTGTGACATTCACTCTGATGAAGGGTGAATGTGGAGAGAAGGGCAATATAAAGGGAGTCCTTTTCTTCTGCACATGTGGCCTGCCCTTTAAAGCTGGGAGCAGTGACATTACTGAGTTGGCTGCTTGTTGGAGGAGTTCAAATCTGGGGTTTAGACCCTACAGGTGAGGAGGCTGCATAGCTTTGATCTTAGCAGGTCATTTGAGTTCTTGTAACATGCATGAAGATTCCTTAGAAGTATCAAGCTGTTCAGGTTAAAAGTGACTCTTGGATTTAAAACGGAGTCAAGTCTGACTTACACGTAAAAAAAGAACCTTTCTTAGGTTTGTTTCTCACTTAAAACTTAATGAAGCAAGAAAAATAACTTGTGCATCTTGTGTGAAGATTGTGTGCAGTCTTAGGGTTTAAGTTGATCTCTGAAGCTTCAGTTCTCAATAGGGTGCTTTTATTTTTCCTTCTGTGGATACTTTATTTCCTACAAGCAGCCCTTGTACCATGCAAACAGCATCTGAAGTCCTTTTCCTCACAGTATCACAGGATGCTGCGTAAGAAGGAGTGTGCCCAGCAGGTCAAAGGAGGTGATCCTGTCCATCTACTCTGCTCTCGTGAGACCTCACCTGGAGCATTGTGTGCAGTTCTGGTGTCCTCAACATAAAAAGGACATGGAGCTGTTGGAACAAGTCCAGAGGAGGCCATGAGGATGATCAGGGGATTGGAGCATCTCCCATACGAAGACAGGCTGTTCAGCCTGGAGAAGAGCAGGCTCCGTGGAGACCTCATAGCAGCCTTCCAGTATCTGAAGGGGGCCTACAAGGATGCTGGAGAGGGGCTCTTCACTAGGGACTGTAGTGACAGGACAAGGGGTAACGGGTTCAAACTTAAACAGGGGAGGTTTAGATTGGATCTAAGGAAGAAATTCTTCCCTGTGAGGGTGCTGAGGTACTGGAGTGGGTTGGCCAGGGAGGTTGTGAGTGCTCCATCCCTGGCAGTGTTTAAGGCAGATTGGACGAAGCCTTGAGTGGCATGGTTTAGTGGGAAGTGGTTCTGCTCATGGCAGGGGGGTTGGAACTGGGTGATGTTAATGTCCTTTCCAACCCTAACTGTTCTGTAATTCTATACTGTGAGCAAAACTTCAAAAATCAGTTATCTGTTCAAGTACTCTTGTAAGTTTGGGATTTTTTTGTGAGCCAAGTGCTTGGATCGAGGGATTATCTTACAGAAACTTTCTCATATGACTTGGAGTTCTGTGATCAACTATTAAATCAGTTTACCTTTCAAATTTTCATTTTTTTTTTTTGGCAACCTTGTATTGCAGTCTATGTTATAAACCCATGCTTCCTCTGAATAAGAGGGGAAAAGGGTACAGGTGAATTAATTGGATACAAGAGTTCATTTAGTTAGGGTTACATGCATGTTTGAGCTCTAACCTCTTGGTGTACCCTAGTAATAGCAAGTTTCTGTATTTCTCCCACCCTCTGCTTTAACTGAATCTTGCAGATTCTTCTCAAACTTCTTTTCATCCTTAGCTCTTCTGAAGCATCCTAGACTTTGAAAGAAGTGCCCTAGACCCAGAAGGGTTGCTCATGCTTGGGTTACTCTGTTGTATTTGTCAGAATGCTGGTGGTGAGGGTGAACACATGTGGCTGGCTCCTGTGAGGAGGGGAGGTTTTGAAAGCTACCTGTCTGTTTATCTATCCTGCAGCAAAACTGTTTCCTATTTATCACGTAAAGAGATGGATGTTTTAGTGGCTGATGAGCAACTGAAAAGCACCTCTCTGTTATTTTTAACATTTCCTGGGCGTTAAGTTTCAGCTAGGTCCATAAGTTACTCTCATTTGCCTTCAGTAAAACATGGAGATTACTAATTAACTAAGAATTTCTTCTAGGAAAATCCCTAACCTTGCTGAACTCTTCCCTTTCCAAAATCATGAATAAAATGAATGGTGTCACGTGGTGGGTAGGTAGTGAATCAGTCCTACTTCAAACCAAGGGAAAAGAGGAGCCTGATTTCAAGCCATGTTCTTCCATCATGGTAGCTTCAGAACATTGCCTGTTGGGAGCATGTGTTCATCCACATTGTGACAGGATAGCCTGGGAAAAGGGAGCCTGTGAAGAGGATGCATACCATTCAGGATTTGTGAGGGCAAACTCAATACCTTATGTTAATAAAATATATAAAGGGACCTTAAGGATCATCTGGTCCAACCTTTCTAGACAATGCATGACCCAGACTAGATGTCCGGGCACCTTAGAAGTGTCCCATACTGGGGAATCCATCCATTTAGAATCTCCCCAGGAGAAACTCGTGCCCATTGCCTCTCATCTTTTCCATGGAACTCCTTGTAAAAAGGGAGTTGTCTTGGATGGGTATGAGCTTTTACATCTGCAGACAAATGCATTTGTTCATCTTCTGGTTTTGGAATTGTCTTCACTTTGGTGTAATGACTGGGATTTAATAGTTGAGCAAGAATTCCAGCCTGAAAGCTCTGGCTACATTAACACAACAAGCCTGTTGTATGTTCTAGTAGATAAGAATGATGAGGAACACCTCCTGTTTCTTGGTTTAGGTGAGGAAAGAGGGCTATTTTTGCAGTAGGCAGTAGGGAATTTTAAAACCAGTGAGAAGATGGAGCATTGGAAACATGGTTTAGAGTGGACTGAGATAGAATACATGAAATTGAGTGCTTAATGTAAGTAATGCTTATTTTAGGAAGGTTTACTGGTCTCATTCAATGGTTTTCATCAGCATGAAGACTGCACATGTCAAGAGCAGGTACGTGATTTACTGGAATTCATGTGAATTTTGAGTATAGTTCAGTTGTCAGTTCCAGGGCTCTAAATGGCAGGTCCTGGCTGCAGAAGATTCTCTTGAACATCAGGAAACCTTAGTCATAATTATTTGTGTTTATCAGACATTGACTATGCGATGGCTGCAGGCTGGCTTGTAACAGGTTGGATTGTTGGTTTTGTTGGCTTTTTTTTTGCCAGCAGTGACTGAAATGAATAATCTTCCTTTTCTGCTACACAGAGAAACTTTTTCATGTTGCCAGCCTCTTGTGCCTAGAGGACTCAACCTGTGTTTTCTGTGGCTGAGGTTTTTTGAGGGCTAACTGGGAGTTCAGTTCTGTTTTAGGTTTATTGTCGTGCAACATAAAAATGAATTGGAGATGGAAGAGTCACAAATCAGACAGCTCTGTCCAGAGGCATGTGATAAGGTGTAATTTGTAGTATTCAGAGCTACTTAAATTGGCATAAGGATATCTAGTGTCAGTTGAGTGCTGAAGAGAGAAATCAGCGAAGTGATTAAATTCATGTGAACCATTTGACAGATGCTCATGGAAGCCTGCTTTTGTGTTCAGTTATTAACACAAGAAAACTGAAAGCCCAGGGTCAACAGTCTCTGGCACGGAAGAGCAGTCCCATACAGCATGAATTCTGGTTTATTATTTTATCTGCATGCTTCAAATACTAGCCATCATTTTGGGCATGGAGGAGTGAGTTGTGGTGCCAGGCTCCAGATCCATCGATGGGACTGGACTGAGCAGAGAGGAGCTGCCCTATGAATGTTGGTTTGCTCCTTGCTCATTCTCACCCATCATTTTAGTCAGCTGAGGTTAATGCTGAGATCAGTTTGAGTGGGTGCTAAGACATCAAGAACACAGAGCACAGGTTTATACATGAATGTCAGATGTGTGTGTGTGTGAGAGGCAGTTGTCTCCAGTTATGAAGCATTAAGTTGTGTCCATCTTTATTTACATTGCATCTATAGCAGTGTTTGCAAAATGAACCTGTTTTGACATGAACTTGTTGCAGCCCAAATCCTATAGCCGCTTGTTTCATGATCTGATAATTGCTTAATACATATTGGAATAAAGGCTGTCCTTCAGGTAATCTTGCCTCATGTTAGTCAACTTCCTATTGTAATTGAACCTAACCAGATCTACACCCCTCCTCTCTGCTACCCTCCCAATCTGATTTCCTGCCTACAAAACTCTTGTAGGCTGCTAAGCAAAGGCAGTGTGCAGGTGCTAACAGCTCTTCTTAAATGTGGGAGGCACTTGGGCTTCTAGCCTTGCAGGGACCTGAGTTGATCTGATGGCTTGCTATTCCCAGAAGAACAATATTCCAGCTTATAAAACCCCTTTGGTAAGTCCATAAAATTCAGTAAAGTGGTAGAAAATTATTTGTGCCTCCCTCCCTTCCGCCAGAATTTTATCCCTTTTTGATGGGTTAAATCTGGTGAAAATACCCATGTTTGGGTGCGTATTTTCCTATTCCTTTAGGCCATCTCTTGAAACTGAAACTGAAATAGTAATGTCAGGAAGATACCTTAAGTAGGTGGAAAATTGTTTGACTGGCATGGGGAAGGGCAGCATTGAAAAAGCACATCTTAAGGTAAAACAAAGCCAGGCCTTGTGCTAGTGTGAGTCTACACCAGGGTGTAGTGATGCACTTGTCACAGCAAGTTCTTACAAGTGCCATGTCAGTGATAAAGGACTTCACTTTACTTTCTCTTTGCAATAATTATTTTTAGTAGTTTTGAGGCAGGCATTCTTTATATGTGGAATTTAAAGGGGTTTGAGGTCAAACTTGAAACAAACTCATTTTCAGTTTTCACTTAGTGTTATGGTATGTGCTGTCCTGTCATAGAATCACAAAATCAGACTGGTTTGGGTTGGAAGGGACCTTAAAGCTCATATGATTCCACCCCCTGCCACAGGCAGGGACACCTTCCCACAGAGCAAGTTGCTTCAAGCCCCAGACCAGCTCCAAGCTGCAGCCTGGCCTTGGGGTATCAGTATTCCTCAAAACTTTTAGAGCAGGATTACAAGTATTAATCAGGTATTGGCATTCAGTGTAGTAAGGGACATGACAACATAAAGCATCAGAGGTTGCATTTATCGGACAAAGCCACAATATCTTCCTAGTGTGCAATGCTGCATTAGGACCACATCTTGTTAATTATGGAATGAAAGTAGTTTAAATATAGATGATCTATTTCAGCTTCGTAGGCATGAACTTTCAGCCTGGCCTACAGGCCTATATTAGCTTTAAGGAAGCCAAGGTCTCTCTTAATATATTCAGATGTCTTTAGACATATGTCCAAATTGAATTTTTATAGCAATAATTAGGATGGGGTACCTAACACACAATCAGGTAGTCATTTATTTGCATAAGAAATAGGAGATCTGGAGTCCCAGTTAGGTGCTCAATGTCCTCAGTATTTGTAGAGTGAGGAGAGTTGATACCCAGAAAAGCGTTCATAACTCAGGGGCTGTCTGGAAAATTCAAGTTCAAGGATATGATTTAACAGCAGCTTTTGTTTCTTAACCATGCTTTGTGCAAAGGTAGTCTTCCCAGAAGTACTCCTTTGGCACAAATGGAAGGGGAAGGTAGAACAAGTTATGTTTGCTGCTGCCCTTCCCTGCCTGGGTAGGGGGAGCAGTCGGAAACGGTGCTGGTACAGCTACAGCAGGAAGTAGTTGACTGTAGCCTGGGTCAGTACCAGGCTGGTGGTAAGCAGGTCTGAGCCATGCTGGGAAGAGGGCTTTGCTTCTAACACTGTATGTTGTTGCCCATCTTGCAGGAATTGCTGGTATTAGTTGTGAAGTCAGTGCTTGCAAAGTCGCCTTTACATACCCCTGACCCGAGGTAAACTCAGTCATGGCATTAACACATAAATACTGCTGTAGCTGACTCTAAATAGCTTCGAATGTAGCTGCTACAGAGGGAGGACCAGTGGTGTAACTAGATCTGCAGAGCTATGAGGCTGCTGCAGTCCTTGGCAGGACTTCAGGGAAGGTCTATGGTTGCTGTGGATGGGTGTGAAGCACAGCAATGCAGGGAAGACACTGATGTCCAGCACCCTGTCCTCAGGTCCCATGCAGCTTAGCAGCTTCTTTGGGATCTGACTGTTCCTACTTGAAGTTGTTTTGGCAGGTAGAAAAATGTCTTGGATATGCATCTTCCTAAGGAGCCTTATCAAGTGAGATGCTTATTAACTGCCCAAAGCAGCTCGCAAACTAATCCAAAAATAGCACAGTGCCTGGTTACTCTATCACTTTGCTGCAGATCTGATTAGGATAGAGCAGGGCCTAAATTTTGCCACATGAGTAAGTCTTCCAGGAATGCCAACATGAAATTTGCTTGGGGTTTTGTTTGGTATTTGTTTTTAATGAAGTTTATTTTTTGTTTCAAACGTAGGATTTCTTTGATACACTTTGAGTAATTTGATTTCTTTAAATATGGGGGGTTTTAGTTATGATGCAATCATAATAATTCCATTCACAAGAGACATCTGGTTGTTCAGCTTATTTCTTACTCTGCTATTGATAAGGTATCCAGCTGTTCATCCTCTCTAGCCTTGCCTTAGTGTGTGAGCAAGTGCATGGATTTACAGCAATGTCAGATGGTCTGACTTGAAACCACATTGCAACTTGCTCTGGCAGATTGGCAATAGTACAGCTATTTTCACATGCTGCATATGGATTTTTGGTATTTTCACACTCAAGTTCTATTTTATAGTGATTATGTTATTAAGCTCTTACTAAAACTCAAACCAAAACCTAAAAATTGGTGCTCAACATGTGCAGAAGTAATGAAAGCAGCTGCCTTTTCTTGCTGTGATATAAAACTACAATGAGAATGCTGTATATGAAGCAAGTTTTTGTGTGAGAGTTTACATGTGTGAGGTCTCTGGAGGTGCTAAACCTGAAGAAGAGCTGAAGGGCAGTGAGAGGTGAAAGAAGTGGTGAGAAGAAAGAACTGCACTGATACTACCCAGCTTGTACCCTAAGTGAAAGCTGTCTATCATGTTTGCATAATCAGTGTTAGAGACTTCTTTAGAGGTTCCTCTGAGCAAAATGTGCTTCCTGTTAGGAGGAGAGAGAGGAATTCCTTGCAAGTTAATAGAGTATTTGTGAGTGGTTAATTAATACTGCTTCAGGTTCAGGAAGTGTATTGGTGCAGGTAAATGTCCTGTAAATATACAAGTGAGCTTCAGGGTGGCAGCAGTTGGGGAGGGAGAAAATGGCCCATATCTTTACCTGCTTGTTGAAAAGATGAAATCTTAAAGGTTGCAGTGGCTCAGCCTCTGAAGGCTGATGCCAGGCTGATGTGCTTGCCTTGGCCTGGATGTAGCCTAGGTGTTCCTGAGGCTGGGAGATAAGGCTTGCCAGTAGCCTTCTGCTGTATTTACTGTTCACATCACAGTTGTTTCAGGGGTAGGTGCCATTTTAACCTGCCTTCAGAAGGAAGGACTGCTGTTAAATTTAGTGATGCCATTGGAAAAGACCAAAAAGTCCATTAGCACGCAATAGAATGTCTTGTATGTGTTTCTCAGTTACATGTTATGAATAGTCCCTTATGCACACAGTGGGATTTTTTGCTGGTCACCAGATGACACAAACACTGTAGCAATAGGGATAATAGGAGGCAGGGCCATAAAGTAGGGGGCTGGAGCAGTTCTGCTCTGGAAACAGTCTGAGAGAGCTGGGCTGGTTCAGCCTGGAGAAGGCTCTGGGGAGACCTTAGAGCAGCTCCAGTGTCTGAAGGGGCTACAGGAAACCTGAAGAGGGGCTTTGACAGTGGCCTTGTAGGGCCAGGCCAAGGGGAATGGCTTTGACCTGCCAGAACAGGGGAGACTGGGATGAGCTCTTAGGCAGAAGCTCTTCCCTGTGAGGGTGCTGAGGCGCTGGCCCAGGGTGCCCAGAGAAGCTGTGGCTGCCCCATCCCTGGCAGTGTTGAAGGCCAGGTTGGACACAGGGGCTTGGAGCAACCTGCTGTGGTGAAAGATGTCCCTGCCCATGGCAGGGGGCTGGAACTGGATGAACCTTAAGGTCTCTTCCAACATAAACCAGTCCTTGATTCTGTGATAATATATCTAGTATATTGGTGAGGCAGAGTGCCCTGTGTAGTCCTGGGGGAGGAGTGCTTCTGTAGGTAAGGGTGAATTTTTCCAGAGGTCAGTTTTGCAGCAGGGAGTCCTTAAGCTGCTTAGAGTGACATAACCTGGAATTTGAGTTCTGCAGAGGGGTGAATCTTTACTGTATGGGCACATTTTACTGTGAGCTGTAAATAGATGCTCTGTGTTTGTAGTAAAAATTTGTATCACTGGTTTAGCTCACTAATTTTCCACTTGTTTAATGTTCAACTCTCAGAGCCTGCTGTCTTAGCTTTAATATTTGCCCTGGCCCACAGGATGTAATACCTGTCAACTTGCCAATGCTGTGTGTATCCACAGACATACGGACCTCATATTCTGTGTTTTGACTAGCCCCTCTTTCTCCCTGATGCCCTTTGTATTACTGTGGCAGCACTGCATCTTACTGAGCACTGAGGAATTGGCTTGGAGACGGGGAAGATGCTGTGGAACAATTATGTGGCAAAAAGGGGAAGAAATGATCCCAAGTTGCTCTTGCATGTCAGTGCTCTGTGTGGCTTTCCAGCCTCTTGTCGCCATTTTTCCCCAATGAACTTGCAGATGGCCTGATTTGAGTTATTTGGTTTTTTACACTTAAACTGTCCCTTTCTTGAGGTGTTTTGGGGTGTTGTGTGGTGGGGCTGAATACGATGAGAGTTTAATGCTGGTGTGAAAAAGATGGTGGAAGTAGTAGGGGAGAACAGAGAGAGGAAGATGAGGCTGGGGCATGAAGTGGAAAGGGATAGCAGTGGCTGCATACAGAGCATATCTTGTTTCTGTGGCTTATTTAAGGCACTGAGTGTTGAACAGGTAATGTCTAATTATGAAACAGTGGTTTTATCTTGAAATACTACTGAAAATGCAGGAAAGGATGTCTGAACTTGGGACAGATTCTGAAAGGTAGCTCTGCTCTCATTAGAGAATGAGTCAGGTATCCTCCTTGTTTATTCTGGCAAGCTGTCATTGAACTACAGAGTGTGACGTTGCATAATTCCGTGAGCATGTATTTGGAGATCATGTGGGCCGCTGGTGGGACAGCATTATTGCTGCTTAGTTGGAATACCTGGTTGCTTAATTGTTCTACGTATCTGTTCTTGTCTAGAAAACAGTGATTGAGATAATGCTGAGTGCCAGCTTGGGAACAGATGTTCTGGGCTGGAATTGTAGTCAACTCTGGTGTTTCTACTCAAAACAAACTCCTTGTTCTACATTAGTTGCAGTTACTTTTAAAATAGAGCTAAAGGGTGTATGGGAAAACCATTCAGTCCCCCTCTGGCTCTCAGATAGGTTCAGCTATACAGAAGTCATCTCTGGCTTTTTTTGAGTAACAAGGTAGGTAGACTTCTGGTGACAAAGATGCTACAGCTTCTGTAGCAGTCTTGTTTCAGGCTTTTAACTGTACAGACATGCATTACACTTTCTGAATACTTAATCTGAGTTGAGATTGCTGTGGTTAAAGGTCTTGTTAATTGTAATATTTGCAATAAACTGTATTTCATGAAGAGTTATTTCCTTTGTGTTTTCAATTATCTTTTCAATGGCTTCCCCACATGGTTTTTACGATGGTGTCCTGTGCGGTTAAACCGTGATCCTGATAGTACAGTTCAAGGATTTCTATGTTTTGTTTAATATTTTAGATTTAGTCTGAAAGTTCCAAATGATAAATTTTATTTTTTTTTCCTTTTTTTTTTTTTTAACCTTGGCAAAAAGGTTGAATCCTTTATTTTGGACCAAGAAGATCTTGATAACCCAGTACTTAAAACCACATCGGAGTTATTCTTATCGAGCGCTGCAGAAGGGGCGGACTTGAGAACTGTAGATCCAGAAACACAAGCAAGACTAGAAGCCTTACTGGAGGCAGCAGGTACTTTCTTTGTGTAGTTTCTTCCTGAGCACAACTTTCACACAGATCTGCAATGTGTACGTTTTGACCCTAGTGGCATATTCACAAGACTGGGCATTTTCCATGACCATGGAAAACAAGCTCAGTTCTTACAGGTGTTGAGGGTTGCTGGTCTACTCTCCCTGTACATACAAAGTTAGAAAATTTAATTCTAATTAAATGGTATTTCATGTACCAGATAAGATTGCCCATGTTACCAGGGAGAAGATTAAAGGGGAGAGAATGGAAGGAATTAGACTTGCATAAATGACTTTTTTTTCCTACTGCTTTGGTCAATGTGTAATTATTGGTTCATTGCTCCAGAAATTTGCAGGTGAAATATTTGTTTCTCTGGTTTAACTTCCACAAAATTATTTTTCCATCCTGTAGTTCTGGGATATGACTGGAAAATACATAGTTAATGTTCATGTTTTAGAACTAACTAGATGAACCAGATAAGTATTAGTTCTCTAGTGAAAGCTTGACTAATTCAGGTCTTGCTAAGGTTTGTCACTTGGGTATCCATGATGAGTTTGAAAATTATTTGTTAGTTTCAAAATTCCAAGGACAAAAAGATGTGAGAACCCTGTTTTGAAACAAATTCTGTTTAATCATGATGGGCACATACTCAGACAAGTATGAATGTGCTGAAACTGGAGTTTTCAGACTTAAGCTTTGAGCACACAAGAGTTAGATGAAATAGTGTTTATTTGCAGGTGTTTAGTGTAAAGCTATGTACAGTCTTGAAGGAGAGTTTAATCCTGAGGAAGGAGGGATGCAAGGGGCTGTGGGATTGTCTCTCTTTGGGTTTAAGAAACCTCTGCAACTTTAAACATAGCATAGCTTTTGTCAGCAAAATGATGCAGCAGTCTAATTAAAGGTGGTACCTTAAAATGTTTCCAACTTGATGTAACTCACAGGGGACCAAACTTTGCTTTGCAGGTAATAGAGACAATATCTGGGATGCTCCAGACACTAAGACAGTGTGAATAATTTGATCCTTGATAATTTGTGCGGGGTTAACAGTTGGACTTGATAATGTTAAAGGTCTTTTCCAATGTAAATGATGCTATGCTATGATCCCTTTTTAAGAATTTTTAAAAATGAAAATCAGTTTGACTCATGTACCTGATGACTGGTGTGTCCTGAAACCTATGGTTAGCTTGATAAATGGTCAGTGGAGGTGTCTGGTAGTTAGTGTTATGAGGATAGTCTCTAGACATGCTTACATTGAGGGGTTGCAGTGTTCAAAATGACTTCATGGTATTTAACAAATTGCTGCTTGTGATGCTTGTGAGAATGTTTTCTGTAGACTTGAAGCAGTAGATGGCCCCTTGTCCCCAGGATTAAATGATTTGGTTTTAATCTGGGGTTTCCATGCTTTGATTCCCTGAGTGCTTGGAGTAGAGATGTAGCAACTGGGCGGAACAGAGGGAATCTGGAAAGAAGAGCAAATAAACACAAAGAAGGTGCTTTTATTTGGGGGTTCCATCTTCTCTAAAAAAGACTGGACAAAATGAATGCTGCTTGATGAATGTGTGAGACTGAAAGGCTGACAACAGTCTTGAAAAAGTCTCAGGAGTTAAGCAGTGCTTGCCTTCCCCATTGTGAATTTGAACACTAAAAATACCAAGCGGCTTAGCTAAAGAAGACACTGAGAATCTGGTAATTTATTAAGAAAAGTCATAATCTGAAAGTGATTGCTAAAGAAAAAGTGTTTTTGGGAGGTGTTGTATCTTCCCTGTGTTTCTCTGGCACGTTTGACTGAAAATACTGTTTCCAATCTTAAGTGGGTTTCTGGGTTCCCATTGTAGCAACATAGTGGCCTCATGTTGGAACTTTGTATTGTTTTGCACTTTGGCAAAAGCAAGAGATTTCTCCTGTTATTTTAGTCACTTTTTAGTTCCTAGTATTAGGGAATAGGTTGCAAAAGTAGATGGCAGAGCTATTGCTCAAACAAGTATTTCTGCTACTGCCTTGTCTGATGTGGTTTCCAGGGGAGCTTGGCCTTCGTTGTGATGATTCCCCTCTCCTGTGGGAGGCTTGATCCCAACAACCTAGAGCAAAATCAGTCTTGCTTTTAGTGTCTCAGATTTCTCAGGGTTTCTTGCATACTGGGTTCGTGGCTGTGTCATGAGGATCTTAATGAGTATGACTTGCAAAACGAGTTTTGCTCATTCTCCACGAATCCTTTAATGCTGAGCTCTCACACGGCCATGCTGTTTATTAAATCTGGAAGGTAAGCTCTAGCAGCTGCATCCAGGTGGGATGTTCTTCAGATTACTTATGCAGAAGTGGTTTTCAGCCATCGCAGGCCTTCAGATTTGTGGGAGTTTTTGTTTTTCTGGAGCTGTCTTGATAGTTGCTTAGGCCTGCATATGCAAGTGTGGAGGCCAGAGATTAGTTGAATAGCTTAAAAATGTTCCTATACATTACATTTACCCATCAGAAGAGTGCTGGATGTGTTTTTGCAATTTAGCTTGTTTATTCTGTTTCCAAGAGGGCTTAAAATATTTTGTGGGTTTGGATGCTGAGAGTGATGGCCTTAAGTAGAATATCTAGCAAGAGGATTGTACCTTGCCCACTGTAACATAGCTGCAAGTACACACCTACATACATACACGTGTGCCCACTAGGTCCACTGAAAGCCTGGCTGGTTAGCTTTAGTTTGGACAATGATACTTCTTTCTGTAATGTGTTTATGTGAAGCACAGGCACTTTGTTAATGAACAGTTATCTTTAAACAACTGTCAGTTATTGTATTATTTCACAAGAAAAAATAGTTTTACTTTATGAAGACAGAGAGACTTCACTGTTCTGTGAACATCATAAATAGGAGTTGGTTTTGTCTTCAGAAATTGAGGATGAATTGAATCCTGTTCTTTGGGAAGCTATCCTAAGCAAACTACGTCTTTTGAATATCTTCCTTTAGTTTGACTCCATGTAGCAAAGAAGGAATTAAAGGTAAAATGACCCGTGGAAAGAGAACCATGCTGCTGGGAGATTTAATTGAACAGATTCTTAGTGTTCTGACGGGGGATAAGTGTTCTGCACTACACACATTCAGTTCCCCTGTTAATTAGGGTGCTGTTAATGTCTTAAAATAATAAGCCATCTCTGAAGAATCCTGATTCCTCTGTGGCTCTTCAGTAAAGTTGCATATTAAATTCTCTTCTTAGGGACAGTAGTTGACTGTTGGAGGATCACAGAATCACAAAATGTTTTGGGTTGGAAGGGACCTTAAGGCTCATCCAGTTCCAGCCCCTTGACATGAGCAGGGACACCTTCCACTAGACCAGGCTGCTCTAAACCCTGTCCAGCCTGGCCTTGAGCACTGCCAAGGATGGGGCAGCCACAGCTTCTCTGAGCACCCTGTGCCAGCACCTCAGTGCCCTCACAGGGAAGAGCTTCTGCCTAAGAGCTCATCTTAATCTCCCCTGTTCTGGCAGGTCAAAGCCATTCCCCCTTGTCTTGTCCCTACACGCCATTGTCAAAAGCCTCTCTAAAGGTTTCTTGTCAGCCCTTTAGGCACTGGGAGCTGCTCTAAGGTCTCCCCTTAAGGAGCTTTCTCTTCTCCAGACTGAACCAGCCCAGCTCTCAGCCTGTCTCCAAATCAGAGCTGCTCCAACCTTTGCAGCATCTCTGTGGCCTCCTCTGGACTCACTTGATGACAGGAAAGGTCTTTACTGCAGTGAATGGATGGTTGTACCATTTGGAGCTCTTGCTATTCTTGGCAGATTCCTTCATAGGTCTTTCAACATCTGTTCTTAAAAGGGCAAACTTGCCTCCGAAGACTTGGGAAGCTTGACAGGTGAAAGCTGTTTCATTTTCTGTTCCTATCTTTTATAAGCAACAGGAAGGTAAAATGCCTTGCTTCTGTAATGAGTACAGGTTGTTTCTTAAAGAGCATAGAGAAAAGTGGCCTTATGCCTGTTTGGTGTTTCTGCACCCAAATCACAGAATTCCATATGAGGTTGTAAAATGTGAATCCCTGCAGGTACCATACCCAGTTTGTAGTGTTCCTGCATGAGTTTTCTGGGAAATGACAGAATGCCACTGAACTGCCTTTTTTTTTTTAACTTGAGGAAGTAGCTCAGGTGCCTGTGTCCTGTGTGTTCCTTCGCAATCTGAGTGTTGCAGGCCTTTGGCAGTGAAGCATCAAAAAACAGATGCAGAAGAAAGTGAGAAGAAACACTTGTTCTAGTGTTGGAACACTTGGCATTACCAATGAGAGTTTAGACAGGGAGGAGTTTTGTTAGCAGAGAGTACTTCAGGAGTCCTACTGTGGTTTATAAAGAGGCTTGTGAGGAGAATCCAGCTAGTTTGGAGAGGAACCATGCTCAGCTGAGGGTTTGCTTAGTGAAACAGAGGTGAGTAGTCCATTGTTGTGTTCAGACAGGGAGCAGAGTTACAACCATCCTTGTTTTCTGTTGAAATACAGGATTAAAGGTGACCAGAGACCCTCACATAGATTGTTGGGTGTATTTGAGACTTTTGGGAGATTAAATGCAGTGTAAATGGTAAAAGAGAAATCTAGTTTTAGTAAGTTTTTGTTAATCTCTGTTGGATTTCAGTACTTAATTCAGGCATAAGAGCATTTTACTGTGCTTTGGAAAGCTGGTGGGATGAAATGGGAGGGGAAGAGGTTGAGTATTCTGGAACTGGGGAAGGCAAAAGGTGGAAGTAATCACCTGCATAGTAGAAATACAGACTGCAGGTCAAAATATGAATGGGCCCAGATAAAATCTGCCTGCTTTAGGGTACACTGAAAGGACACAATGAGATTCAGCAGTTGTAAAACTGAATGCTTTCCCCTGTGTATCTGTGTTTACTCTCTTGACAAGCTGTTGATGAAACCTACTTCTGCTTTTTTGTGTGTGATACGACCAAACCCATTCATTATTCAGTAACAGCAAGAGATTGTTTGGCTAAAATAGATATTTGTTTCCCCAACATTAGGGAGCTTGAGTGTGAAAAGGTACACCTGTAATCCAGCAATACAGGGAGTGAGCTATGGACTAAAAAGAACAGGTCAGAAGATGCGCAGCTTGCTTTCATTGTGCATTGAGAGACTCCTTGGCAAGTGTCAGTGACACTTTGGTCATGTACTTTGTGATCAATAAGATTCGTATGGATGTAGTGTTTCTTAGGTCTGATGAGTAGCTTACTTGTGATTTAAATGGATGTAGGCATCTAATCCATTAGAAATGTAACCTGTGAGGGGTTATCTGAGCTCTGCTTCCAACTGTAGAAGTTGAAGGCTGCGGAAAACAGAAGGGTCATGTTTGTCAATTTGATGGCTGCAGTTTTCAGATGGTGCTGGTGGAATGTAACACACATGCTTCTAGATCTGTATTGGTGTTCTTGAATAAAAATATATAATAAAAATAATAAAAAAGAGAGTCTTTCTTGGTGACTAATCTGAGAGGATTGCTGGCATTGGAACAAAGATAGAACTTTATTGTAAAGATGTAGCAGTATCAAATTCGAAGTGTGTTTAGCTGTCTTCAACTTGGTAAAAACCTTAACCTCAGTCCAAAAGCTTTAATTTTTAAACCAAGAAAGGTTTTTCAATTTGATCTGATGTGAAATACTTGGTGTTACATGGGCACAGTATAGGGAATGAATAGAAAAACCATTCTTATTAAGAAAGCTTGGATAAGATTTATTCTGGTGCTTCTGTAGTGATCAAAGCTGAACTAAAATCACCTCTGGTTAACTGGGAAACTTTGGCCTTTTGAAACACTGGCACATTACAGTGACTTGCTTATTTTCTTTCTTTGCCATTTAAAGATTCACAGTGGGAAGGAATATATGGTATGTGAAACACACATGTTGTGCTTTTGAGTAAGTTGGATAACCTGTCGGAATTTTGTGCATGTAATTCAATTATTAATCTTGTATTTCTCTGAGGTTTTGCATGATTTAAGTATTTTTTTCTAATCTAGTAGGCTTTTAGATTAGAAAAAGTCCAGTCTAATCCTATTCTCAGTCAAATTAACTTCCATCCTTCGAAAGTGTGTTAAATGTCCCAGCTTCATAGTTTTTGGCTCTTTTTCGGTTGGAGTTTGCTGTGAAGAACAGTTTCATTGTTGTAACGCTTAAATTGATTCTTTAGGTGTCAAGACAGCTCTGTTACCTCACCAGAAGCTGCTCCTGACATTCTCGGGCAAAGATGAGTCTCAGAGTTTTAGCTTTCCTTCAGTAGGGGTGGGGAGTGGGAAGAGAGAAGTCAAAACGTTGGGGGGTTTAATTTGTGATATATTAAATTTCGCCTGGGTACTCCTCAGTCTCTTAAGCTGCTGCATATTTCTATATTGCTATATCTGTCTATATAGTTACTGGAAATAATCACAGTGGATCAGCCAGTGCTTCATGACCATATCATAAACAACTCTCACTTCTCCTTTTAATATGATTTTTTTCAAAGGCCTGGATATGTTTTTTTCATTAACTCAATTTTTTGGTTTACTTATGTAATTTTTTTTTCCATGCAAGTTGGATTCTTCTGCAAGATAAAAATCCCCTTTGTTCTCCTGTTCCAGTATGGGGAGATTCCTGGTTAAAAACTTCATTTAGTATTGTTTTCAGCACCACTTATAGTAGTGCTTGGATTAGCTTCAGCCAAAGAAGGAAAGTAGGGAGAGTTTGGGAGAAGGAAGGAAGCTGCTTTATTGACAGTCCTACGTGATGCCTGAATTGAGCTGGAATTCAGCCCGTACCAAGGGAAGATCCCACTCTTTTTCATCGAGTAGAATCCCAGACTGGTTTGGGTTGAAACAACCTCAAAGCTCATCTAGTTCTGACCCCCTGCCGTGGTCAGGGATGCCTTCCACTAGACCAGGTTGCTCCAAGCCACATCCAGCCTGGCCTTGAACACTGCCAGGGATGGGGCAGCCACAGCTTCTCTGGGCAGTCTGTGCCTCATCACCCTTACGTATGTTTCCTTTATCCATCAAAGTGAAAATAACCATGTTCAGAGCTTGCAGTGGGGTCCATAAACTGTCAGTGGTCTTTGCCTAGAGCTGGCTGTGCAGCCCTGTGGTGTGGGGAGCTGGTACCCTGTGCAGGTACAGGGAGCTGAGTGAGACAGCTGGTGAGACTCTTGTTGGCAGTACACTGAAGCGAGCTTTTGGGCTGGTTGTCTTGAGATTTGTGTAGGGTTGGTAAATGGAGCTCTTGCGCAGCACTGGCTCAGGTAAGCTGGTTGTGTATGTCGGTGATGTTAACCAGGTACAGAGAAATGGGAACAGTAGCACAAACCACATGGTGTTTAAAGCTTGTATCTGGGAAATACTGCTGCTGACCCAAATGTCTTTCCACAGAATGTCTCATTGAGTGTGGTATAGTATTTTTTCTGCCTGTTTCATTCATGGCATGTTTTCTAAACAGATGGCTGCTGATCTGATTCTTTCTTTGCAGTGCCTGTGTAAGAGGGGAGCTTGGATGTTACCCTTGTGAAAGGAAGCAGTTACTGCACTTGCAGGATTGAGTTCATCAAAATGTAACTGTTTTCCCTGAGTGCATCAGGAGAATAAGGAAGGAGAGAGGAAAGCTTGTCTCTTGCTTGTGTCTCCTGCAAGAAGACTCTATTAACAGTTTATTAGAAACCTTCAATTACACAGACTGCGTTTGCTTTTTTTTTTTGCACCTGCCTATTGTGTAAATTCTTTAGCACATAATGCTAAAACCAGAGTTTAAAAGTGCTCAGAACAGAGTTTGAGTGTTAAGTGGATGATTCATAGTGTGCAGAAGATAGGATCCGAATCTCCCCACATAGATTTCAGTGTGGTTTTGATGTTCTGTAACTCAATGGTAGTGTGGTGGCAATAGCTAGTGCCAGCCGCTTGGCTCCAGCTAGACAGACTGGTAAGTCAGGTTGGCAGTGTGGATGTGCAGCCACCCCTCCTGGGGCTGACTGGAAGTGTACTAGGCGATGTATGTCATTATATTAGAAGCAGGGCTACCAGAAGGGTTGCTCAGTGTCTGGTTTATTGGCTGTGACGAGTGTCTTGGGACACATGAGATGAATTAAGCGAGCTCTTGTTGGCAGACCTACAATATATTGTTCTTTTATCAGTTTTATAATGGTATTAAATATTTTGTGGCTTGGTTTTTTGTTGTTTTTAAGTGTCAGAAACAACAAATTATACTGAGTCATAGCTCACAGTATATGGGGTAATCAGTGAACCTGTTGCCTTTTTCAATTGGGTAACTCATATTTGACAAACCATTACTATTGTATAGGTAGGGAGTAATTACAAACACCAAGTTTCTAGGAAAACAAATGATAATATAGTGTGTGCATGTATATAGTGGAAATTATCCAATTCTGCTTGTTTCTAGGAAGTCAACCTAGTTTTCACCAGATTAATGAAAAACAATACTGCCAGTTGTCTGTTCCACTGATGGAAGCGAGTGGCTCATTTTGCAGTGGGCCATGAACGCCTTCATTGCCTGCTAGAAATTATTTTCTGCCTAAGGACCTTATTTTGAAAGCTGAGAACTTAAATCTTGTGATTTAAACCAAGCTGTAGTACATGCACAGCAATGGAGTTTAGATTCTCTGTGAAGTATTTAAATCCTTGAGGGTTCAACATGGAAACGTAAAGAAAATTTTTTGCATTGTAGAAGTTTATCCTCATTGTATCCATCCAGAAAATCCTTGTTGTGGGTACAAGAGGCAGCTCTGTAATGTAACATTAATGTAATTTTCCTTGTGTAACAAAGCATTAGCTCTAAAATAGCAATTACTAACTTGTCATTTAGCCTTTTCCTGCAGTTTGGTACAGCTGCCTAAAACTTCTTGGAAAAAGAAGGCTGAGAGACATCTCAGTAGATCTAATTTTTTATCTTCTCCTCTTTCTTCTCCCCAGGCAAATGCAACTGTGCTTGTGCCATTCCTGACGGGTGGCTTTAAGAACTGGTTAGACAAACCCTCTCCAGTGCTGGAAGCTCCACAGGATGCCCAGCCAACTGCAGTCATTGGGATGGAGTATCAGTCCTCGGTGTTACATGCTGAAATACCTAACCTGGGGGTGAAGGGGGCACTAAGTTGCTTTGGAAGCGCTTCACGAGGGAAGGGTTAAAGTCATAGTTAAGCAATAGGTGTTGGTTTAGTGGTGTTGCTTTGGCTGCTGGTTTTATGCATCATACCCATGGTCAGTGTTCCCGGTTTCAGTGCAGCCATCCTTTACAAGTGATTTATAGGTTGGTACATTCCTCAGTTCCCCTCCCTTTTTTCAAACAGGCTAAATAACATCAAACCTCTCTGCCCTTAACTGTTATTATTTAGACTCTCAGCTGTTCTTGTTGTCCTCTGAGGTCCATATGTAAGCTCTGTTCTTAGCTTGTTGCCCCAAATTAGTCATGATACTCGAGTTGAGCTCTATTGATGCATGGAGAGTAGGAGTGTTATTTCATCTGTCCTACAAGCTGTGCTTTTGTTTATACATCTCTGTTTGGTGTCTGCCTTTTGCCTTTGGGTTACACATTGAATTTGACTTTATATCAACCAATACTTTTCTGAAGAACTGTTACCTAAATAAACTGTTCTTCTGTGTGTGCAGTTGATTGTTCCTGTGTGTAGATACATGTATCTATATATATATTTGCTGACACTCCTGTTTGGATATGCTCTTTAAAAGAAACCTGCTTCAGGCAGAACTGTTATGAAGGCTGAAATTCTATCTTTGGTTTCAAAGAATGACATGGCTTTTCAGTAATAGAGGAAGGCCACAGTGAGCCTGGGAAGAAGATCAATTCTAACCAACCTGTCCAGACTTCAGTTGGCTTTGCCTTGTATTGCCAAAAATCAAGCCACCAACATGATTTGGAAGTCTGGACAGGGAAGGGAGTATGTAGGAAGACCTACTAATGAAAAGAGGAGAAACTCGGAATGTGGCTGTGATTTGTCTATTGGCCTCCTCTTATAATAAGCGCACCCAGTGCCTAATCTTTCTAAAGTATAGAGACAGAATTAGAGGTAGAACAGCTTTATTTTATTTTAGTCTTTAATGCAAATAAGAGCAAAGACCTGAAGGGAAATAATGGAAGACTTTTGATTCAGTGAAGTCTGAAATGACTGGACTCTTCCCTACTGCTGTTTGAAGTAACTCCCTCCAGAAGCGCTCTATTGGATTAATGAATGCTTGTTGCAATTTCTCTTTGCACTGTGCTCCAAAGCAGCTCAGTAAGCACAGTGATCTGTGGTGCCACGTGTTGGATTTTGTGACCTTCTCCATCTGAAGAAGCAGAGCTTCAGAGACCTGGACTTCTCTTGATGTACTTGTGTCCTCTTCCCTTCTGGTTTTTGGCCATTGGGGAGATGCCACAAGAAACAAAAAGCTGTGAGATGATGTGAGGCCCCTGCGCTGTTCTTGTAGAGGGGTGTTTTTTTCTAATGCATTAACAGTAGATGGGAGTGTTCTTCCTTCAGGTTGGGTAAAGTGGTAAACTAGATTTCCTTAATTTCCTTATTTTCCTTCTAAGGCTGTAGCATCCTGATTTTTGTACTTTGCAATCTACTGTGGCATTCCTGTAGACCTTCCTTTCAGGATGCGTTATGCAGCGTGTATGTGATGACAGGACATTTGAAAAGCTGTGGATCTTAGGAAGAGCAGAGGTTTTCTAAACAGCTTGAAACGTGAATTTATACCCTGGCCTTTGCTATTCACATTCTGGAGTATTTTGGTTTACTTTGCTGTACAGGATTGATAAACCTGGGGCTGAAACTGTGCTTCTGGATGAAGTCACTGGTATCACTAGCCCTCAAGGTTCACTCTTGCTTCTCTGCTTGAAAATGTAGAAGTATTTTGAGTTGTTTTCCTCAGTAGTCACAGAACACTGTACTGAGCCAGAGCCATTTCCTGATTCAGGATACCAGTCACAGCCCATGTGAACTCTGCTTCCCACTGAATGCTAGAAATTTGGAGAAGAGAGCTTAAGTGGGTTGTTTGCCTGTAAACAGCATTCCAAGGTCATTTGAGTTCTCCCCGTATCTCTGTTGTGTGTGGGGATCCTATCTTGGTGTTTCTTAGGGATAGATGAGATTTGTCTTTGCTCCTTACCCTCCCACAGTGATGGCATCGTTTCATGTTCTTCTTTGCCATGTTTCAGTCAGTCTCAAGTCTTTCAGAAGTGTATCTTTCAGATGCATGGTGGCAGGCAACTGTCAGGCTTGGAATGAGAAAATATTAGATAAGGCATGGAAGATAAACACAAGAATTAGAGATCCGTTGCCTGCTGTTGGCCATGGTGTTTTTCTGTAAAGTAACGGGAAGGAAAAAAGCCCCCCTTGTAAATGGCTCTGTATTTGATGGTATGAAGTACTGAGTTTACTTTGAAGCTTCCCTTACAGAGGTTCTGATTTCTTCTTCTGGATAGTTTGCACAGTTGCTGCCTCTATAGTTGTAGGGTAAACACTGAAAGCACCACGGTCACAAGTCAAATCAATTTCCTAGGGGCTGACTTGGGGTTTTAATACCACTTTGTATGAATAACCAGAAGCAATGTGATTGTTTTTCTCAGTCTCTAGCCTGGATGTTTCCTTCAGGTGTAGTAGCTGCCATCCATAACTCCTTTGATACCTGCTGGCCACTCAGTAGATGGTCCCAGTTCCTGCATGTCTGTTCACTGTTGGCTGTCACCATGGCCCAGCTCCGTACTGGCATGTGCCTGTGTCCTCATGCTTCATTTGGCAGGGTGTGAGCAGGTGACAGCCCAGCTCTAGGGATGTGCTGAGTCTGCCGTTTGAGCTGTGGCCGTTGAAAAGCTGAACAAAGCCAGGCAGACAATGGGGACTGGAGCCCTGAGCTCATCACAGTGACACTGGCAAACGTGATACAACTAGAAGAGCATTTGTTTTAAGTGCATAAATGTACTTGAATATTTGCTGGTGCTGCAGCCCTGGAAAAGATGTTGCAGAAGGAGGTAGGGAAGAGAAGGCTGGCAGTGGAAAAGACATCAGGCACCCAAGTAACATGCTGAGGTTTTGCTGCCATGGCAGCCTTTCTGGATGTCTGTCATTGGCTTTTGTCAATGTTTAGGCTTAAAAAGAACCTAAAAATCCCTTAGTCATTCAAAATAATTCACAAGTGAAGTGATAAGATCCTATTTAAGTGTGATACACAGTACCTCCTATTTAATCCTAGAGGAGCACCAACACAAATTCACATCCAGAGTAAAGTAGGTGTTTCTAAACTAGTGCTTAATCCCATCCTTGTCCTTTATAATTTGGATTAAAGTTAGCATTGCAGTTTGAATATACCTCTCAAATGCAAAATCATATCTTTTCTTAGAGTCAAAACCATGTTAGAAATGAGGCCTTATTGCCAGGGGTAGAAGGGATACTTTTTCCCCCTCCAGGGTCAAATTTAAATGTCTGTTCTAGGGTTTTCTTGGTCATCTAGTCCAGCCCCTCTGCAATAAGCAGGGATATATTCAACTAGATCAGGTTGCCCAGCCTAGCCTTGAATGCCTCCAAGGATGGTGCATCCACCACCTCTCTGGGCAACCTGTATACATTGAGAAGATCTGGTCTTGAAGAAACTGAACTTCTTTTTTGCAGAACAAAATCTGAGGGGTGAGGAAGATGCTTCTTTCTCCCCTGCTTCCTATCTTGCCTCTCCGTCTTGTTGCCTCCTGACTGTGCCAGCTGAGCAGAGCTCTGGCTGCAGGGATGCTGTGGCATCAGAGAGGAGATGAACTCCCAGTTACACATCAGTTGAAGCTTCCCTGTCAGTGGTAGGTAGAGAGTTATGAACCTCCAGACTGAGGTTCTGTGTGTAAGACGCATACCAAATAGCTTTTTACAGTGACTGGTTGTAGCATTTCATGGGTGGGGGGAGTGTACTCGGTTGGTTTTGGACCAAGGCTTACGTCTTACAAAAACACTTCAAAAACAAGCAAACAAAATAGAGCAGAGAAGGGGTGAACACTCCAGACCAATATAGCATTAATGTCTGCTCATTTCATAACTGTCTTAAATTTTTGCCTCTCTGCTAGAGGAAATATGAATGCTTTCTTGTACTTGACCATAATTCTTTAGGCTTTGGTTTGAACTACGAGGCCTCTCATGTTCTCCCCTGAGCTTTAGTTTGCTTTGTTTAAGGCAATTCAGTCACTGATATGGATAACTTGTCTGTTATTATTCTTTCCTGTTTGAACTCTCATATGGTAACAAAACTGTGTCACAAGGTTTGAATCAATCTTTTCTTCTTGCACTTTAAGTTAAAATGCATGGCATTCCATATCTGTCAAATAGCAGTATTCCTTTATGCATTCTGAAAACAAAGGAAATGGGAGGGTTGGGTTTGTGGAGAGAAATTATATGAAATGGCAAACTATTTGGGGGTATTGGGATTTTGCTAGAACCATCTGTGAGTCTGTGTTGAGCTGTTTTCTCATTGCTGAGTTTGCTTATGGGGCTTCCAAGCTTTAGTACAAGCGGAAGTTGCTGGCTGATGTTGTGAATTACCCAAGCAGGTAATCCTGTATGGAATTACAGAGAGACTGGATTGAAATCTAATGGGAAAACTCTCTGCTGAAATGTAAATGTTAACGAGTATTGTCTGGTTAAACAAGAATTCATGTTTGTGCTGAAGGATAGGACATCAGCTTTCAGATTTTGAGATACCTGGGCCCACTGATGTAAAAGCAGATGATCCCCAGAAGGAACCCTTGTCATCAATAAGTAACAGTAAGATCTGATTGGAACTGGAGGAGTACTTCCTGGCTTTTGATTCTGGGAAAGAGAATCTCACTGCTACAGTTGTCATCAAGATTCTGGCTGCTGGGCTGACAGCTACACTGAGCTATATGTTAATGCAAAGACAATTTTTAGGAGTTTGAAGTGTCAAGCAAGTGAAAAATTAAAAGCTGGGATTGAGAGTAACTTTCCTCAATGGCACGTATGTGGTGGCCTTTCAGTGTCAGTTGTGGATATTGCTCAAGTGGGTGAGATCCTGCTATTTTTAGGAGTAGGGATTCATCAAGAAAGGTGCATTTTGAGGTTAAGACCATGAAATACAAGACGGGAGAATAAAACGGTATTTCTGCTTTAGTCAGAAAGTGCTTAGCAGATGTTTTGACGTGGTTTTTCAGATAGCATTGTAAATGTCATTTTTTGGGTGTGAGGGTTTGCTGTAGGGAATCTGATTGGTAGAAGAAGAAAACTTGCCTGCTCTGGAAGTCTTGTGTGGGGCTGTGATGGTGACACACGAAACACTGTCAACAACTTCTGCAAGGTTTAGTCCTGGTCTGAATAGTCACCATTACACAATGACAATGTGTATTCTCTGCCTGTGGTTGCCATAAAGAGATGTTGTTGTTTTCTCTCTCCCCAGCAGGTTTCCTCTCCAGGGGTCTGGAATTTGCCACCTTCCTCCTCTCCTTCCCCAGTCAAACAAAATTTGTCTGTTTTTACAAGCTTTTTGCCATCTTGAGGGTGTTTCAGACGTGCCAGGATTTTAAATAGTACCACTGCCATTGATGGTCTGCTCCATCCTTTCTGGTCTGAAGTTAGGCACAACATTGTTCCCTTTGCATGGTAATGAATGCTTTCTGTCTGCCACCGGTGTCAGCTCCTGGTGTCATATGAAGCCAGCAGAACTACTGGCAGGAGAATTCTTTAATTTATTGTGATTTGGAAGATGGCAAAGGCTTACATAGGAGTTAAGCTGAGCCTTTCTGCTGTCAGCTTGGTACTGGGAGCGTAAGGTACTTTGAGCTTAACCTCTGTCGGTACTGTCTGAGGGGAAGACTTCTTTCTTCTCTGCAGATACTCTGCTTGAGAAAGTTGTCTTGTGTGGTTTTATAAGGTGATAAATCACCTGCTGAGGAAGCTATGAAGCTGCAGGCTGCTCAGGCAAGCTGACTGCTGTACAGGAGGAATTAGTCAGGGAGCAGACATCCAGGAGTGAGGCAGGGCAGTTGAAATCTGAAGCACAGTGGTGGTTGTGGAGATTCGGAGCCCTGCTTCACAGGGAATGGCACTGCTTTCAGGGAGATGGGGTTTTAGTCAGCAGGGTGATGAAGAACAACATGAGCCAAATATAACCCAGAAATGTTACTGGGTGACACTGGTTGAGGTTAAAAAAACTTCACAATGTGCTTTTGTGGAGCCTTTAGCGAGCTGTATTGTTGGAAAGGAGAAATCTCCCTGTTACCCTGTGGCCAGCTGTAAGACAGATCTCTCGGGTACCTTATTTTGCCCTAGAAAAAAGGGGACTGTCAGGAACACAGAAATTAGATGTGTAAACTCAGCATACGTGCCATTTAGTCAGCTTGAATAACCCAGCCCTGCTGTGTTTCAGTGTTGTGAATATTAGCAAGGAGTTTAGTGATAGTCAGCTGAGCTGTAGTTGAAGCCTATGGACAATCTATGTACCTGCTCTCTGGTTACTCCTGTAATGTATTTTTCTCCTGTTACTAAGGAACAAGTTGAGTCTGAATGAGGATTGATCAAGCCTTTGAAAACCTGACCAGTGTGTGTCACCATGATTTGTTCTGATTTGCATCCACATCTATTTTTTGGAAATAATCCTTTGTGTTAAACAGGGATTAAGGTTTCCCATCCATGAGTTTTGAGTATTATACAGTGTAGAAAGACTGATTTGGAAAGAATCCAGAGCAGGAGAGAGACCCAGTCTATTTAGCTCATGATGTTTTCTTGTTCAAAATACATATTGATGTTTAAAGAGACTCATATTATCTATAAAATTGCATGCTTATATAAGCACTTATGGCTAATCTTGTATATAATGGCACTGTGATGTGTGAAGGTTTGTTATGTAGTGATTAGAAATGGTATTGCCAAGTGGCTTGGATATCTTTTTTAGGATGTGCCAGACCATAATCAAATGGTCATAGATTGGATGAGGAGTTAAGATTATGAGCAGGTTTTTATTGGCCAGGTATTGAGGGGTTGGGCTAGATCTTAAAGCTTTTCCAACCTAAACTATCCTGTGATTTTAAGTTTGTTGCAACATTGAAGTATATGACACCTTAAATGTCAGGAGTGCGAATTTTGAAGAACTTGGAAATAGCATTTCTGTTCCAAGTCCATCTTTCTAATGAATGCTGCAAAAGATGAGGTAAAAGGAATTCTGGTGAAAGGGTATTGAGTACCTACCTGTGTGTGTTCAGAAGAGGACTTGTATGGTATGAAATGGATGGGAAAATGAGTAGTTTTGAAAAGCAAAGTAGAATCAGCTATTCCTAAACAGGGTTTCTGTCACTATACAAGTAACGTTGGCAATCAAGTGTAGTCAGATTCCAGTGCAACTCCTTGTGCATCCTCAGATTATAGACTCTTGGGGATCCCCCTGCACTTGTGGTTCTGGGTTCTGCATAGGATGTCATCAGTGCCTGTGAATATTGTGGGAATTCTTCAGTGGCTCACCAGCCTCTTACGGAAATTTAAGGATGGCATGCTGAAATTAATAAAGGGGAAAGAAAAACTTAAATAAGCTTCAACTGCTTTAGTAAAGAATTTAGTTTTAAAGGCAAAATGGCTCAGCCCAAAATATCCTGATGGTGCAGTTCAGTCTCTGCTCTGACTTAAACCAGTTCTTTAACTGGTTTAAGTTAACAGCAAGTGAACATTCCCTTGTCATTCCACTGCTCTTTAATGTGAATTACATCTGTTAACAACACTGTAAAGTTTTTAAAAGCATGTGAATCTTAGGAAGATGACTATGCTAGAATGAATTCTCAGTATTTTCTAACTGCTGTATATAAAGAGCACTGCCCCAACATGTGATTTCTTCCTTAAGGATTTCAGTGTGAGCAGTCAGCATGCAGCAAAACATACTGGAGTGTTTAAAACATATTCACCAAGTGTAAATATATTCTGTTCTTCATTCTGATGCTGTAAATTGGATATCTTGATGCAGAAACAGTGACACTTGGAATGGCCTGTGCTTGGTTTCAGATGACCAAGTAGATCTTTGCACCCCATCGTAGATGTGCACCTTGGTGGCAGGCAGGTGTAAGCACTGCAGCAGGGATGTAGGGCAGTGTAGCAGAGCGTGCCAGAATTGCTTTCATGGTGAAGGTGTTGATGCTTATATTGATGAGAAGCCAAATGGCTGCTCTCGAACCGGGAATGGGCATTGACTGAAGGTGGTGTGTGAAACTTTCAAGGTATGGTTTCAGTATTTAGTCTGTAATAATTGCAAGTTGGTATTGGGAGATGTGGTGTAAGTCAGTCTTGCAGAGATATGCACATACCAAATAGAAGATTTGCTGTTCCCTGAGGTTTATGTCTAATTTGACACTGCTGAATAGGGAAGGAATTGAAAAGCTACTGGTTCTGTATGGTGAAGGCAGCTCATCTGTAAAGCAGTAACCATCACCTTTTTGTAGCATGTGATTGATACTGGTTTGGTTTTTTTGGGAGGGCCAGGGGATTGTACTATCCATCAGTGAATTTCTTTACACTGTTTGCACATTTGTATATGCAAATACAAGCCCTGCCTGCACTGCAGAAGCAACTGTGTGCAAATGTACCGTAGGCTCTGTTGGACTATATGGAGTAAAGCTGTGCAGGTATACCATAGCTTTATATCAGCCATGTAAATGAGAGGGATAAAGACCTTTGTATGGTGCTGTTCTTGCAGCAAACCAGCTGTTTTTATAAGACAAACTGTTAGAACAAGTTCCTTGAGGCCAAGCATGTCTCCTGTGTGATGTTAGCATGGAGGGGATGTTGATTTCAAGTACACAGAAAATACGTGGAGTTCTGTTTCATGATTTCTGTACAGCCAGAGCTGTACAGTTCAGAATGTTAATTTATTGGGACTTGAAGGTAATAACTTCTTGAGGTCTTTTCTACTCTAAAGAAAAAAAAGAAAGTTCTATTGGAGTCAAGTCTGCTTCATTTTGGGTGAAGTTGGGCAGGGAAGGGGGAATAGATTTGACGCATTTTACATTGGAAAACTCATCCCATTCAGAAAATATCAAACCAAGCCTATGGAATACTACCTGTTGCCCAGGCTTATTTTTTTTTGAGCTTGACCCCTGGATTTATCCTTACTCCTCTGAAATGCCTCCAATTCCAGGTATGAATTGGGAATTTGGGATAGGTAATGGAGCTGCCAGCTGAAAAACAGTTTTCTTCCCGCTTGATTAAAGTTGATTAAATGTTCAGGGCTAAGGCAGAGATTACTTACTTTTAAATATCTGATTTTTTTCTGGCATGTTTGCAAATGATTTTTAACTAATAGTGCATGTGGCTGAAATCTAAACTAGTGTCTTTGCATTTCTTCTGTGTGACTCCCATACTAACCCGACTGATGAACGAACGTGCACTGAAGGCATTGGTAAATTGTCCACTGCCGATGGCAAAGCCTTCGCAGATCCTGAGGTTCTCCGGAGACTGACGTCCTCTGTCAGCTGTGCACTGGATGAAGCTGCTGCTGCATTGACGCGGATGAGAGCGGAGAACAATCACAATGCAGGACAAGTGGACAAGTACGTACCGATCCCTCCCCACTCCCAGTTTCCCATTTATAGAATATACGTTCGTATTTTTAAGTTCAAATTAAGTTAGTTATATCGTTGATATTTGGCAATGAATCTGCTCTACTACTAGCAGAAATAGTTTATGAATCTGAAGGTGTTACTATTGTCCCATCAGCTTATTGGTGTCAAAGTGTAAGAGAAAGGTATGAAATGATGTTATTTTCTAACCTGCTGCTCTTTCTATGTACCAGACAGTTTATTTCTGTTTCAAAACCAGGCTAAATTTTTAGCTGTAGAAGAGTTGGTGATAGTTTTCTCATTACTGCCTCAGCATACTTTGGTGGGAACTAAGGAATCTAGCTCATTGTATTAAAGTTGGAAAAGACTACTCATACTTACAGGGCAGTGGTTTGCCCTGGGATCTTGCTCAGGAATTTAGGGGTAAATTAAAACTCTGTTATAATCTGATAACTTTTTCTCACTGAGAATTATTGAGGACAGCATTTAACTCCCATGGTGATAGAACTGAAGATTTGTCCTATGTCATCAAAAGCTTTCTTCTACGTTAGTAATTTCAAAGCATCTTTAGGTCCTGAAATATTTTCTACTCTGACAAGTGATGCACATAGTTCCGAAACATCTTAAGCAGCCCAGTGCCATTCTTGTCACTTCTGCAAAATGGCTTGGAAATATCCCAAAGGGAACCTGAGCAGAGAGCAAAGTGGGAAACCTCTGGAGGTGTCTGAGTCAACTAGGATGAGATGAGTCTGTTTCCTGGGGCACATTTGGTTTCACAGCAATTCTGTATTATAGGAAGTGTCTCAAGGTCATCTTCTGAGAATGATTCACGGGTTTCAGGATTTGTCCCACAGGTTATGGGGCTGGGTGGCTCCTGTTTCCAAAGGCTAGACTGTATGTGTGCAGAACTGCATGAATCCCTTCCCTCTCCTCCCAGCTGAACATGGACCTGAGCTGTAAATGCTGGTTACATGTGAGCTGAAGCAGAGCTGCTTGTAACCTGAGCACAGAGCTATCCTAGGGAAGGGGCAGGTCTGAGAGTGTCCTGCAGGATTTCAGGGGGATCCCATTGCTTCACTATATGGCCTATGTAGCCAAATAATAAACTTCACTTAGTAATTACAGTGCAAATGTAAGTGGTAAATGGATAGTCTCTTCAGGTCAGACCTCAGCTATTACCTGTCAGCTCCTGGCACAGTTTAATTAATTTTGGAGTAGATGACAAATAAGTTCTTCTTAAAATAGGCGTTTAACACAGTTCAGCCATTACAGTCTTTGACCAGATGAAACTTGCATGCTTTCCTGAGGAATGGATATTTTCTGCATTGTCAGTGGATTTGAGTGAACTTCTGTCTTTTACAGGAAAAAAAGCAGAAGTTTAAGGTGTTTGAATCTGACTGTGCTAGTTTTTCTTTTAGGAAACAAGCTTCCATGTATTGCAGATTAAATATCTTGATAGGAGTGTGTCACATCCAGTCTAGTACTGTTTAGAACAGAAGGCTCTGGCTTAACTGCCCTGTCCTCTCACCAGCTGTGTGTTGTGGGTTGGTTTCTGGTGACTGAGGACAGTCATTCCTTGCACACATTTTCTCGGTTGAAGAAGCATAGTTGAGTTGATGCTGAGCATGACTTGCTCTGGTTTGTTAACACTTGTGTTTAGCAGTGCTTTAACAGTTGTCTTTGCTGTTAGACTTTGGGTTTAGTATAGTCAAAGATCTAAAGCACTGTTAACTTGGTTTGAAATGAATTGAAGCTCAGCTCTCCTTGTTTCCAGGTTTGGTTAGTGAGCCATCCTACCTGTCAGAGGAAGTAGTTATTCTCTGCTTCAGAGGTTAATGGTAGTTGAAGTAGAGATTTCAGACTTCTGAGCTTTTGCATGCCAAGAACTCTTGGTTTCTCTTGCCTTTTCCTTCAGACTCTTAGCTTGTAATTACCTCTTGCAGCATTTTAAGGACTGTTCCATGCAGGCTTTTTTAAAGTAGTGCTCCATGTAGGGCTGTATTGTTGTTGCTGTTTAAAAATATGTAGTTCAGTTGGCTTATTTCATCCATCTGAAAACTTCTGTAATATGCTTTTAACAGTGCATGAAAGGAAACAGTAAACTTCTGTAAGGCTTCTCTCCTTTCTTCTTTTAAGATTTCATTAGATAAGGTAAGGATTTTTCTTTGAAATGGCTGCTTAAATTAAGAAATTGGTGTTTTCAATGAAAAGAAGGCGGCTTTGGGCTACTGCAGAGAAGGAAATAGTCCCTCTACAAGAGAGACAGTGGTCAGCAGTTTGTCTTTGTACAGTACTCAGTATTAGTGGTCTTTGATAATAGGCTCTTCCCTTGTAGTTTGGTGTGGTTGTAGCCTCTGTGCATCTGGCATGCTACTCGTGTGATAACATCAGGGAGGCTTACTACTGTACCTTGCAAACATCACAGCTTAAGTTTGGAGCAGTATTCTCTCCATCTAGTGTATATGAGAGCTTATGTGAGCTAGCAACTGATGAGGACAGGAGCTCATTTGGACATAAGCAAGATACTAATTTTGGTGGGTGAAACAGAGATAATGTGTGTATATACTTAAATCTGTAAGGTATTATTTTCTAGTAAGGCTTTATGCCAAGTCATGAGTCTTTACTTAAAGACTTCACCCTTGCATAGTAAAGCCACCCATATATTGCAGTTCACGTTGAGCTCATTCTGTGTAATGATCTTCCAGTCGCAGTTTGGCAGAGGCCTGTTCAGATGGGGATGTCAATGCTGTCCGGAAGCTGTTGGATGAAGGAAGGAGTGTAAATGAGCATACTGAAGAAGGGGAGAGTCTCCTTTGCTTGGCCTGTTCAGCAGGATATTATGAATTGGCACAAGTAAGTAACAAATCACCACTAAACTTTTGTGAAGCATTGTCCAGGGGGCTTCTTTGGTAGGTAAACATTTTAGCTATTCAGAGTGTAATGTTTTCTATAATCAGAGTATCAGTTAATACAGCTTATTGTGGGTTTCCAGTTATTGTTTGTCTTTTTAATGGGAAATTCTCTCATACATACATTCTTCACATGTCCCTTAAACCTAAGGGTATCTCATGTTTTGTGACACATCTACCTTTCTGGTATTGTTCTAGATGCAGTCAAGCTGTTCTGCCAAGCAGACACTGCAAGAGGATCTAAAATAGCAGCAAAATCAAACACTACAAGTGGTTCCCTTGGGAAAACTTGTGTCTCAGTCACTCAGTTCTTTTTTTTTTTAATCACTTCTATATCAACAATGAATTAATTTCTGTTCATGTTTGGCTTTTATACTTGTGTATCAAAGGGCAGAGCTCAGGTGATAGTTCTCAGAAAGTGACCAGCTGCATGGTCTGGTGTCAGGCAAGAGCACAGGGAGGTAACTGTAAGCCTGATCCTGATGTGTGCTGTCGTCACTAATGCAAGTTTGCAGTTTCTCTGCTGTCATTTTGGTTAGTGAATTGCCTTGTGACTTTTGAAAATGTCAGTGCTGCACTGTAACCTCATGTTGATTTTAGCAGATAGGAACAAATGTAAAAAGCGAGCATTTCCTGAAGCAGAGGACAGTGCAGGTAGCAATTATAAATGTCCTGGGAGTGCCATGGTGCTTCACCACTGGGGACATTGCTGCAAAGGGATGTCCAGGCTGCCTGGGGAATTGTTCTCACCCAGAAGCAAAACGTTGGTGTGGCAGTTTATTCATTAAAGTGATTTTTTCCCCCTAGGTGCTACTAGCGATGCATGCAAACGTTGAAGATCGAGGGAACAAAGGAGACATAACTCCCTTAATGGCAGCTGCCAGCGGAGGCTACGTGGACATTGTTAAGCTGCTCCTTGTTCATTGTGCAGATGTCAACGCACAGTCTTCAACAGGTAACTGGGAAGCAGGAACACCAAGGACTAGTAAGACTGACACATAAGATGTGCAGCTGTTTTGAACATGGGGTTTTTTGCCTCAGTTTCATTCACAACAAAACATGAAAGGGAACTATTAAGAGTAGACCAGATCGTAGCAGATGTGTTTGGAGTCTTACCTGGTTGTTGTTAAAGCTTGTTTTTAATATAAACTGTAATGGAAAGGACTGTTGCTGTGAAAACCACTGTGGCGTTCAATGACTAGAAAAACATATGAAGTTTGGGTTTTCTCATCTGTATAATCCCAAATGACCCAGTAAGGCTCCCTTGGGACACATCTGGTCCAGACCTGTTATTTCAGTCTATTGCTTGTTACCAAAAAGGAGGAACAATTCTGTGAGCATTGAATGTTTTCTACATTGTTTGATGCTTGACCACAGCTTAACTGACCTTGCTGAGAGCAGTAACCTGCAGCTGGATTTTGCTGATATCAAGGTAGAATTTAAACTTTGTTCCAATTTTAAAAGAACAGGTGTCTGAACTACAAAATGTTCTTTTTATCCTGATGCTTACCTGTATTAAGCAGAACTTACCTTAAAAGTTACTGTAGCATTTAAAACATGAGCCATATGTGATTGTCTGTGACTTACAGTACCCGAGTTTTAAGTTACAAATTCATTTTCATCCAGCCAGTGAAAGTTTTTCAAGGAATTACAGCATAGTCCTAGGCAAAAAAAGCCTTAATTCCCCCCCCCTCCTACAGTGAGTGTGAAAATCAGTCACTGATCTCGGGAGGGGGGTGTGTGTATTTGTGTGCTGAAGTAGGAAACATAATAAAGAAGAAAAGTCCTGATTTATAATATTGGCTTAGCATTAAAACTGCTTCACATTATAGTTGTGTTGGGATTTTTTTATCCAGCCTGAAATCACTGCCTGGAGTAGCATTCCTGTGAGGTAAGAGACTGCTGGCAGCCATGTACTTGTTTTTGTTCAGTGCTGTTAAATCTCTTTTCATGTGAGTGGTGGAAACGGCTTTCATGTAAACTACTTCTCCTCTGCAGGGAACACAGCTCTCACTTATGCTTGTGCCGGGGGCTTTGTAGACATCGTGAAGGTGCTGTTGAAAGCCGGTGCTAATATAGAAGACCACAATGAGAATGGCCATACCCCCTTAATGGAAGCGGCCAGTGCAGGTCATGTTGAGGTTGCAAGAGTATTGCTGGAATATGGTGCAGGAATCAACACTCACTCCAATGAGTTCAAAGAAAGTGCACTTACACTTGCATGCTATAAAGGTATTGTCTCTTGCCTTATTTTGTATTTTTTGTTGTATTTATTTGCTAGGATTTATCTAACTGAAGCTTCCAGCTGTAATTTGAGTATTTTCTGAAGAGCTTTGGAAGACTGGATTTTGGTTGTACACTCAGGAAATGCTCATCCATGGTATAGCAGTATTAAGCCTGTCTACGTGTGGTGGATGTGTATTTGATATGTTGCAGATGGAAACTTGTGACAGGCTGTGTCCAAACTTGTGCTTTGACACACCACCATTCTTTTATGCCTCCACTACAGTGTTCCCTTCTTTCATTCAGATTCCCTTTACAAGTTCTGAAAGCATCTCTGTTAGTTGTTAGGAAAATGGGAAGTTGGAATGTGAATGTTCCTCGAATACCTGATGTGGTGACAATGCTGGTGTTATTACTGGATACTGTTTCTTTAGTGTAATTTTAGAGGATATCTATGAGTTGTTGCATGTTTTGAGCTTTCATGACCTATGAGCTAATTTATATTGCTATGTAAAGCTTCTATAGAAAGTAACAGTGCAGTGGTAATCCAGTGTGCTTCTAAGTTGGTTTTTGTTTTGTTGTTTTTTCTTCCAAAAGCCACCATAAACTTTCCAACAGTTGTTTTCTTACTAATCAAAGCTTTAAGGATATAGATTATTGTAATAGTAACATGCCTCTGTGATTAGAATTGGATACATACCAGTGTAACTAGTGAAAACTCATCTGGATTTGTCATGGGTTTCCTGCAGCATATAGTAGTTCCTTACATAAACATTTCAGTAATAGTTCTCCTGGACATTTTGGAGGGGCATTCTTGTCTCTTGTGACCCAGAGCTTAATGAATGTAATGTAAGATACTCATTGACTAGAGATTTCATGAGTTATCTTTGGCAAGATGATAGGAAAACAAGGTAGTTCAGTTAGTATAGAACTAAGTCTTGTCTTGGAGGAGGGTGTTCATTGAGAGGATAAAATGTACAACTTGGTGTAAGGGACACATTCTAAAAGGACAGAAGCTATAATGGAGTTGAAAACAAGTACTTGTAGAGTTCACTAGAAGCTTCTTGAAACAGTATTAGATAACATAATATGACATAATGTGTGTGTCATGGTTCTCAGGAATACGTAGATGCTGTGATTAAAAAGCTTAAAGTTAAGTTCAGATCTGCATGAACCTCTCTAAAAGATAATGCCTTGGAACACTTAAATGGTATGTCCCTCTACAGCTGAATAAGGAATAAGCACAGTCTTTTATAGCTTGAAGTTACAAGGGAAGGTACCTCTTGTGTGAACTTGAATTGGAGAAGTCTCTTTTTGTCTCAGAGTTGGGCAATTATCTGTGGGAAAGACTACAGTCTTGCTGTCCATTTTGCTCTGGTACTTTTTAAAGTACTTTAAAAAGAACAGCTTTGCAAATGGTAACTTGTAAAACCTGTAATAGCAAACTGTGAAAATCTAAATGATTTCATCAAGTCTGTTGTCTGTACTACTGAAAGTTTATGATACTAAATGCTTATTTATTTTGCTCTGTTTCATTTGAAGGCCATTTAGATATGGTTCGGTTTTTGCTTGAAGCTGGAGCTGATCAAGAACATAAAACAGATGAGATGCACACAGCACTGATGGAGGCCTGCATGGTAAACAGCCTTTATTTTGCTGCTCCCTTTTCAATGACAGGAATAAAGGAGATGATAAAGTGAGCCCTTGTTAACAAGCTGGGTTGGCTGTGCAGTGAGCATGTGTTACTTGTGATAATACAAAGCATTTACTATAGTTATTGCAGGTAACTAATTGGTTATAAGGAAAAATGAATCTAAGTTTTGGGGGTGTGATGTGTTCTGTATACTCCCTTTGTAAAGTGTAGGGATAACTAATCTGCAGTGCAGTACAGCAGGTAGAGCCCAAGTCACTGTTTCTGTTATGGTGTAGGAGTCACTTTTCCATCTTTGCCTTTATAAAGGTTCTCAGATCATCATGGTATGTACTTCCAGAAGCACACTGAACTGAATGACTGATGCATTACATTGTTCCTGCACTGCTGCAGGAAGTGTTTTGCATGGAGGGATGGTTTGCTCTCTTCTAGGCTTCTGTAAATGCTGCTGTGAGGTTTTTCTTCTGAAAATAAAACAGTACGTCAAAAGTAGGTTAGTTCTTAGTTCTTGGACAACTTGTCTAATTTCAAAGCAGCCGTTCAGGAAAGGTTTCCTTTTCCAAGAGCTTCATCTTAATAAAGAATGTGCTGTTGCGTCAAAACATATGCAACTATTTCTGTCCAGACTTTAAGTGACCTTTTATCTGTCCTTCAAGCAGAAGTTCTTTGAATAAAGAAAAGGGAACTTAATTAGCTCCTAGTAACCTGTAATCTTTCGAAGGCAGCCTGCAATGTTCCTCCAGTTTTCCAAGACCTGGAGGATCAAGTGTTCTTCCAGTGCACTTGTGAGGTGATGATGCAAGTGACCAAGCTCAGATTATACTGTCTCTAACCGTGTTGAAGTCTTCTAACAGTGAGAGGGTGACAGTGTCCTTGAATAGTGTTCCCTGCATGGGACCCTAGTGCCAGTAAGGAATTGAGAATGCTGTCTCCTAAAGGACATTGCAGCAAAACTGTAACTCATTGTTCTGTCATGGTGATGCAGTCTGAGCACTGGGCTGACTTGAAGGCTGTGAAATGTCTTGCTTGGGGAAGATAAATCTGTGTGGGTTGCCCACACATTTCTAGCTCTTGGGTGTTTCAGACTAGTTTGCGTTACACTGTGTTACCTTTAAAAACAACTGAAAGGAAACTGATCCTTTCAAGTCCGAACTCTTGAGTTGAATGATGGAATAGTGTTCCTTGTTACTTTTTGGCTGCTCCCTTGCAGGAGGGAACTGTTCCATCAAATCATGGTGACTCTTCCCAGTCAGTCTTCACTGTTTTCCAGCTAGTGAATGCTGCAGAGGGAGCTGAAATGTTTGGTATCTGATCACCAATTATATAAGTGCCTTTGAGTTTTAGTATGTTTTGGGCAAGGTAGAGTGCCACACCTAGAAAATGCCTTTAGTTAGATGAGGTGGTTGCTGGCTTTTAGCCAGCTTCTCTGAGAACAACAGACAGTCTTTGATTATAGACTCGATTGCTGTCAGTCTCAGGTTACTACCTGCTTCATGGTCAACTTAAGTGTTAGCCGGAGTCGTGTGTTTGATATCCCTCTTTGTGTTAGCTGTTTGAGTTACTGGCTGGTACTTCTGGTGAGATCAGAATGGACAGCTTGTAGTTCACTTGAGGTTGTGGTTCTTAATACATAGGAAGCTCTGTAATTTTGGGAATTAGTGGAATTATTAGCATTATAACTTTATAAATTACCCCTAGGTAGCAGTGCCCTACTCTCAACAGCTCTGGCTTGAACCTTGGGCAGAGAGGTCTTCTAATGTATTTTTTTCCCCTCTATATTGTCCAAGTTCATTTAGATTTCCTTCAAAAATATCTGCTATTTTCCACTGAAATTAACCCTTTTTATGTCTTCCTCAGGAAGAAGCATTCCTTAGTACTCTAGGAACATCTCAGTGTGCACTGGGGCTAGTCTAAAGAATTAATCCCTCTGAACTACCAAATCCTAGGAGAACCACTGTGTCAGGACACAGGGCTCTAAATTAAAGCTGGCTACAGGTTTACTCCTGGATGAACCCCACTTTTCTTTGGATGACAAGTGGAGTGACTGAGTTGATGCATCTAATGCACTTGCAGTACGCAAAGCAGCAAGTAGTTTTATCTCCACTGAGAGATACAGAGCAGGCTTTGATTGAAGTCTTTCACTTGGAATTCCCTTTTTATCCATAAGTTATCTTACTGTGTATTCTGAAATGTCCTCTGATTAGACTCTCAGACCTTCTATATTTCACTGAGCACTTTCAGCCTGGCTTGAACCATCCTCCTTCATTAGGAGTAATTTGCAATTGGCTTCAGTTTTCCCAGATCTCTTCTCCAAATTGTTCCATGAGTTTGGGCTCCAGTTTCTGAAGTTTTGTGAGAGGGAGAACCCATAAGAGTGTTTCTTCTTTCTTAATGTCTAAATTTCTCTACTTTTCCCCCTTTTGAGAAGTATTGGGTCTCTACTGAACATACCTGAGGTGAAACATGGATTTTTGGTACTTGATATGTTTCAGGTACTTTGAAGAGTTTAGTGGTAGTTTCCTGGGAAGCTGGGAGCTGTATCTGTATGCTTTGATTGGTAAGGGCTCAGACAGATTGTTTGGGCAATCCTCATTCTCTTTCCTCCATGACAAAGATTGATTCACCCCAAGGCGCTTTTCAGTCTCTTTTAAAATGTATTTGAGTTTACCCTCCTCCTGTTACCTACCTCATTGAAACCACTTCAGCTCCTCTGCAGGTCTTTCCCAGGATCTAGAAATTGCCAGTTGGAGGTTTATTTCCCTTGCCTGTAGAAGCCATTCATCAACTACAGAGACAAAGAAAATACTTGTTCCAGTGTTTGTTTTGGTGTTTAGTCATGAAGTGGGTTCATTTCTTATGGTACTTATTTGCTGTCTCTTACTTCTGTGTCCCAGGGATTGTGCTGAATATTGAAGAAAGCCTTATCCCATAATTCTTTCTCTACTTCCCCAAGAAAGGAAAGCATAGAGAACCAAGAACCCACCATAGAGCTACATTTTCTTTTTTTAATCTTGCATTTAAACTTTATCTATAGGTGGGAAACTGAATGTCACTTTAATTCAAGCATTACCGTAACTATGTCATAAATGGAACCATCATCAGTTAAAAGACCCTGTCGATTTAGGATCGTTTTCAGACCTAATGTGATAGTGGCTGAAATTCTAGCATCAAGTGACTTTGAATGTTTCTGACTTTGATGTTCCTGTTCTGTAGGATGGGCACGTGGAAGTGGCACGCTTGCTTTTGGACAGTGGTGCTCAAGTGAACATGCCTGCAGATTCATTTGAGTCTCCACTCACTTTGGCTGCGTGTGGTGGGCACGTGGAATTAGCAGCTCTCCTGATTGAGAGGGGAGCTAACCTGGAGGAAGTTAATGATGAAGGTTATACTCCTCTAATGGAAGCTGCCCGGGAAGGCCATGAAGAGATGGTTGCCTTGCTGCTGGCACAAGGTGAGAGCACTGCTGTTTCTTGAGCATTCTTTCCTAAGGATGTAGTGCTGACCATTTGCCACTAAGTATTAGGTGCAAATTTCTCTAATGTGGCATGAGGCTGTCACTGCTCATTGCTGTAACTACAGAGCAAAGGTAAAACACTCAAATAGTGGAGACGATGGGCATTCACCTTCCTACCATGTGTCTGGTCAGTTAAAATAATAACCGTTCTGTTTCCTAGGGGCAAATATAAATGCACAGACAGAAGAAACGCAGGAAACAGCTCTTACTCTGGCATGCTGTGGAGGGTTTTCTGAAGTAGCTGACTTCCTTATTAAAGCAGGAGCTGATATAGAACTTGGTTGCTCAACACCTTTGATGGAAGCTGCTCAAGAGGGTCATCTTGAATTGGTGAAATACTTGCTGGCAGCAGGTATGTGTACAGTGCAAATGACCTAGCCCACATATCCTATAGGCTCAATGTTCTGTGTGGTTTAGAAGATACCTGGGCTTATTTGTGTCACTGTTGTAACAAGAAACTATATTCTCAGATACTTTAGCAGGAAGGAAAAAAACATGGTACACATCAATATTGTGTGATGCTGTTAACAGAGGAAAGTGCTTCACAGAGCCCTGGATTGTGTGGCATATCCAGAACCATCCATATATCCATTAGGAGCATTATTTCCAGCTAACTGCATTTGGGACAAAATGTTACTATAGATAATGCCTGGTTTTGTGTGTTGCTTCTGCTTTGACTGAGCCTTGTTATCTACAGTCAGTCTCCCTAAATAACCAGTACTTTAGGAATTTGCCTTGGGAAATAGTGTGCTAGACACTCTGGAATGTGCTGGATTTCTGGATGTGAGGCATGAGTTTTCCTACTACACAATGCAGTAGTAAAAGTTAAATCTTGCTGGAGCTGGGGGGAAATGAGACTTCAGTTTTCATCTGTCAGTTGAAAGTTGGTAGAGAGACCAGAGTGTAGTAATACTGCTTAAAAAAATAAATGGTAGGGACCTGCGTTTTGGAAATCTTCCTTCTTATGGGAGTTATTTATTTGTATGCTCTTTCCTAAGAATGAAATTGTCTGGATTTGTAATTCTAGAAAGTAATGCTCGCTGCTTATGGAGGGACAGTGACAACTGCGTCTCTTTGTGCAGTGACACCAGGCTGTGACACGTCACCAGCTCGCTGGGAATGCTGCTTGCACTTCACTTCTGATAATGTGGAGAGTGAATTGAGGAGCCTTGGTTTGGCATCAGGGAGTCTCTAAATATATCTCACATCTTGAGAATACAAAAATGGCTAATCTCATTGGCTTTTATTGAGTATAATGCATTACATATCCAGAGCCATGCATAGCATGAAAGCTATATGGAGACATGTATGAAGCTAGTTGACTTATTTCAACAAAATGGTTTTAAAGCAAAAGAAGTTTGCTTTATTTTTAGTTTATTTTATTAGTTTATTTAGTTTAGTTTATTATTTTAGTTTATTTTAAAGAGAAGAGAACAAATGGAATATGTACAAGTGTATGGTCTTGGAGCATTAATACTAATTAAATAACATGCATTTTGTCTGGTTTTTCCTTGGCAGGCAGCTCCTGTCAAATGGATAGTCTAGACAACTGTCTGGATTCACTTTTATGTGTTGTAACAACTGGAATCTTCATTGCTATAGAGGGGATATAGGAATAACTGAGCATACAGGTGCTCAGATTGCCGGTCATGCTATTTCCAAGCATTTGCTTCTCCTCAGAGCATTTTTACTACAAGAGTAATTTTTACCATGAGAGCAATGCCCTTGGGCTGTGGAAGCTCTTGCTCACAGATGACGTGCCTTGATTTCTGTGTTTATGTGATGCAAAATGCTTGATAAGGTGATGTCCTACTATTGTGTTTCTAGGAGCAAATGTTCATGCCACCACAGCAACAGGAGACACAGCTTTGACCTATGCCTGTGAAAATGGACATACAGATGTTGCAGATGTGTTGCTTCAAGCTGGTGCTGATCTGGTAAGATTTCTGCTGCTTCTGTTGGGGAGAGAACCTTGGTTTCAAACTGCACCAAAGCTGACATGCTTGTAGAGCAGAAAGATGATTTTAGCAATTGAGATTCACAATGGGTACAAAACCAGGCAAACTTTTTAAGAAGCCTGAACATTATGTTTGATCTAAAAAAAAAATCAGAAATTCTGATTGGGTAATCTTTCATCCATTAAGTGGGAAATTTTATCTACAGCTTGTACTTGTGATGGTTCATTACCTTCTTGCTTTTGTCTTATCAGGGGGAATTTTTACTAGGAGAGGCTTTTGACAGGGGCCTGCAGGGACAAGACAAGGGGGAATGGCTTTAACCTGACAGAGGGGAGATTGAGATGAGCTCTTAGGCAAAAGCTGTTCCCTGTGAGGGTGCTGAGGTGCTGGCACAGGGTGCCCAGAGAAGCTGTGGCTGCCCCATCCCTGGCAGTGCTCAAGGCCAGGTTGGACACAGGGGCTTGGAGCAACCTGCTGTGGTGGAAGATGTCCCTGCCCATGGCAGGGGTTTGGAATTGGGTGAGCTTTAAGGTCCCTCCCAACCATTCTGTGATTCTGTTATTTCAGTATAACTCATAAGTTTTATTGTTTAGCAGGAGATATTTCTGCATTACTTTTATTCATTACGCTACTTTGTTATTCCCACACTCTTGTGGATTACAGTTTAACTTGCTCCACTTCTCTGAATTTAAAATGTTTTAGTACTAAGAGCTAGTAGTACTCTACTTTAGGGTTAGTTTCTGAACTAAGAGACTCTGTTTCTGAGCTAAGAGGCTGTGAGTCTCTTAACTTTTTAAAACTACAACACAGAAAATGCCAAACTAAGCAATGCGTTTTAAATGACCGACATCAGATGATCTGTTCTTTGTCCCAGAACTATTTTCTTTCTTGTAGCTTCAGGTTTTAGTGTGTTGTTTTCAGTGTTTATTTTCTGTAACACAGTTAATCATAACTAAGCTGTTTCCATAATTGTTTCGATTTTTTTTTCACATTCTATAGTGGGAGACCTAAAACTGCCTCTGCATCAGCTACAGCGATGCAGGGTTTGTTAGGCTTTTAAGCAGTAAAGTCTAGCTGATATGTTAGTCTACTAAAGCAGTTGAGGAGCTTTATGCTCCAAAGATAAGCAGGAAAGATTATTGTTTTCTTGCCTTTTTGTTTGTTTGGGTTTTTTTTTCTTTCCCCCCTCCCCCCCCCCCCCTTTTTTCCTTTTTTTTCCCCAT